>PRKT01000106.1:11980-26871 GCA_003671525.1 Saccostrea glomerata | reverse complement strand
GGGGGGGGTAGTGGTCAACTTTTTCAAAGCCAACTTACATCATTCCAATTTATTTTCCAATTTTTTTCCCTACAATCCTTGCTATCACTATACCATGGTTATAAAGTGGGGGGGCCAACCACCCTTTCAATGAACATTTACTATAGTAAAGGTTATGTTGGGGAAAAAAGTGGGGGGGCCAGGGGGGGGGGCTGCCCCCCCCCCCCGGATGCTACGTCCCTGATAATTTAGAAAGAATTTTTAAAATAACTTTCTATCCATCGTAAAATGTAAAAATATTTCTGTAACTGTTTTACAAATATGCATAAGTGTACCTCAGTGACCAAACTCAATAAATAAAATTAGAATTAAAAGCGACTGACGATTATCATGGTAATATACAAATAAAAGAATACATATTTATGATGTATGCATGTAATAAATTGTCTAATAGACATCAAATAAAAAGTTAATGAACCGGGAATGCTTCTGTCGAAGTAAGTTTTTTTTTTATAAATAAAACTCAGATTCTGAGAACAAGGACATCATATGCCGACATCGCCAGGCGCAGTAACTCTACTTGGTCCTCCAGTTGTTTAATGCGTTGTCGATATTCTTCTACAAATAAAATACATTATAAGTGCAAAAGATAACGTTACACATTCCGAGAGAGAGAGAGAGAGAAATGTCGGAGTACCTAAATTATTTCTGTTTATTCCACTGGAATTACCTTCGATATCATCCAAGAATCTTGCAAACTCAAAAGCTGTCGGGCATCGAACTAAAAAAAAAAAGGATAAAACGGTGTCAGTTCTGCTCAAAAGATATAGAACTGAAAAAAGCTAATAATTGTAAACATAATTTTTATACAGGTTTTATTAATGCTAATTGCAAAAAAGTTTAAAATACATATGCATCCCAAAATATCCCTATCGGAATAGCCCTATCTCTCTTTCTTCTCTGATTCTCCCCTTTTTCTATCTTTACAGGATTTCATTGCAATTTCCTTGGGACTTAATGACGGACAAACACAGGGTCGGATGCAGCAATTTTTGAAAGGAGGGGTTCCAGGGTTGTGCCCCTCTTACCCCCCCCCCCCCCCCCCCCCTCCAAAAAAAACATACTCTAAAGCAAAAATTCACAGACTTGTATGGAAAGATCTAAGGTTGTGGTGTATACTATCTCTGTTTTATGACCTTTTTTTTAAAAGCGCCCCCAGTCCGAACAAAACAACAACAAAACAACAAAAAAAAGACAAGAGGCCCATGGTCCACAACCCTCACCTGAGCACTGTGGCTAGGAAAAAGTACAATTGGTTTATTATTGAAAAGTTTAAATCCAAAAAAAGTCCTATGACCAATCATGGCTTTGCTATTCTTGAGAGGAAGATTTTTAAAAAAAATTTCTATATATTTCTATGTAAAACTTTGGTCGGCCATTGTGGCCCCGCCCTACCCCAGGGGGTCATGATTTGAACAAACTTGAATCTACACTACCTGAGGATGCTTCCATATTAATATGATCAATTATGGCTTTGCTATTTCTGAGTAGAAGATTTTTAAAGAATTTTCCTATATATTTCTATGTAAAATTTTGGTCGGCCATTGTGGCCCCGCCCTACCCCCGGGGGTCATGATTTGAACAAACTTGAATCTACATTACCTGAGGATGCTTCCTTATAAATATGATCAATTGTGGCTTTGCTATTGTTCAGAAGAAGATTTTTAAAGAATTTTCCTATATATTTCTATGTAAAACTTTTATCGGCCATTGTGGCCCCGCCCTACCCCCGGGGGTCATGAATTGAGTAAAATTGAATCTACACTACCTGAGGATGTGTCCCCATAAGTTTAATCTTTCCTGGCACAGTGGTTCTTCAGAAGAAGATTTTTAAAACATGCCACCAAATTTTCATTAATTCCCAATTATCTCCCCTTGAATGAGGGCGTGGCCCATCATTTGAACAAACTTGAATCCCCTTTACCCAAGGATACTTTGTGGCAAGTTTGGTTGAAATTGGCCCAGCGGTTCTTGAGAAAAAGTCGAAAATGTGAAAAGTTTACAGACAGACAGACGAACAGACGGACGCCGGACAAATTTTGATCAGAAAAGCTCACTTGAGCCTTCGGCTCAGGTGAGCTTAAAACACACACACACACATTTAACAAGAGGCCCATGGGCCACATCGCTCACCTGAGCAATGTATAGACTGGGAAAAAGCAGAAATCAGTTTATTATTGAAAAGTTTAAACCCAATAGTGGTCTAAACCAATCCTTAAAACTAGTGCTAATTGTAACGGGGACCGTTACAGATGTTCCCCAAACGCTCCCCAACTCCCTTTTGGTGCCATATTCCCTGTAAGCTTCATTAATTAACACAAACTCTATGCATTTGAGACTTTAACAACGTTTACCCAGAAATGAACCATGCTCATTCAAATTTTAGCATTGCATGTGTGCGCATGTGAATGATGTACGTAATGACCATATCATCTTGTCTACACAATCTATATATTTAATATACTAAATTTTAAAGTATTTAATCCAAAAGTATTAAAAAAAATTCGCTCATTCAAGTGTATTTTTGATTTTACCCATTTTACGTGCACGCACGTGCATACATGAGCATGGTGACCATACCTTCTTGTAGAAGTTCATTAAATCTATCTATGTTCTAAATCCCATCCCATTTGGTTGAAAACCAAGGGAGTTAAAACTGTTTTAAGTTTCAGCCAATCAGATTGCAGCGCACGTACACGCACATGTATGCATGTGCATGGTGACAATACCTTTTTGTAGAAGTCCATTATATATATCTATGTTCCAAATCCCATCCCGTTTGGTTGAAAACCAAGGGAGTTATAACTGTTTAAAGTTTCAGCCAATCAGATTGCAGCTCACGTACACGCACGTGTATGCATGTGCATGGTATCCATACCTTCTTGTAGAAGTCCATTTTATAAATCTATGTTCCAAATCCCATCCTGTTTGGTTGAAAACCAAGGGAGTTATAGCTATTTAAAGTTTCAGCCAATCAGATTGCAGCGCACGTGCAAGCACGTGTTTTCATGATAACATCTATATACCATGTTGTAGGATATCCTAATGCATGGCTATGTTCAAAATTTCGAAGGATTTCGTCAAAAGACAAGAGGGATATTGAGACTTAAGTTTCAGCCAATCAGAGCAAAGCGCACGTGCATGCGCGTGAGATCTTGCTATTTTGACCATGTCATCTTGTCTATATTACTAATATATCCTTACATTATGAGTTTCAAAGCATTTCATCAAAAATTAAAAAAGTTTCGCCTATATCTATTATATTGGTCATTTCACATGTTGCACGTGCACGCTCTTGCAAGCACGTGCGCGCAAAATGACCTTGATTCCACAAATCTACATAACATGTCTACCTACCCTAAAAAGGTTTTACCTACATCGGACGTACAGTTTACAAGATCATTCCCGGACAAAAAAGTACCCAGGAAGAAGAAGAAGAAAAATAATAATAATAATAATAAGAAACAGAGTAAAAACAATATGTTCCCCAACTTCGTTTGGGGAACATAATTAAAGGGAGAGTGTATCATTTGAACAAACTTGAATCTTAACTAACTAAGTATGCTTGCATATTTCTTTGACTACCTGTGGCTTTATTGCCCTTCACATTTGAACTTACATTGTGGCCCCGCCCTATACCCCAAGGGGTCATATGAGTTGAATAAAATTGAATCTACATTACCCAAGAATGCTTCCATATGATCAGGACTAATCATGGCTTTGCTATTCTTGAAAAGAAGAATTTTAAAGATTTTTTCTACATGTTTCTATGTAAAACTTGGATTCCATGTTGTGGCCCCGCCCTACCCCTTGGGGTCATAATTTGAACAAAAATTGAATGTCCACTACCTGAGGATGCTTCCATAAAAATATGATCATTCATGCCTTTACTATTCTTGAGAAGAAGATTTTTAAAGAATTTTCCTATATATTTCTATGTAAAACTTTGGTAGGCCATTTTGGCCTCGCCCTACCCCCAAGGGGTCATGATTTGAATAAATATGAATCTGCACTACCTGAGGATGCTTCCATAAAAATATGATCATTCATGCCTCTGCTATTCTTGAGAAGAAGATTTTCAAAGAATTGTCCTATATATTTCTATGTAAAACTTTGATCGGCCATTGTGGCCCCGCCCTACCCCCGGGGGTCATGATTTGAATAAATTTGAATCTACACTACCTGAGGATGCTTACCTATAAGTTTCATCTTTCCTGGTGGTTCTTTAAAACATACCACCAAATTTTCATTATTTCTTAATAATCTCCACTTGAATAAGGGCGTGGCCCATCATTTGACTAAACTTGAATCATCTTAACCTAAGGATACTTTGTGCCAAGTTTGGTTGAAATTGGCCCAGTGGTTCTTGAGAAGAAGTCGAAAATGTGAAAAAGTTTACAACGACAACGAAAACAACGACGACAGACGACGGAGAAATTTTGATCAGAAAAGCTCACTTGAGCCTTCGGCTCAGGTGAGCTAAAAAACTACGGAAGCCTTAAAATGGATTTGTATCATTTCCGAAGAGTATAAAGAATTTTCCTTAAGAATTTGAAAAACGTTTTTGGGGTGGGATGCCGGTGAGCTTTTAAACAAAGAGTTACATGTTAGTTTCTTCAATAGATCTAGATATGATTTTAAAAAAAGGTACAAACAGCCAAAGATCGCGGGAATCCAATATCAAATTAAAACTCGCATGTTACATATCATATATACAAGATATATAAAAATAAGTAGAATATTTTCTACCATTCTCTCATAAAAAAAGTATTATAGAGAAGGTGATCGGGGGGAAACTAATTAAATGTGTGAGAATCTATCTATTCAATAAATAAGTAAGACGTACAAATATAACATATCGGAAAACGTTTTGTCCTCTCTCTCTCTCTCTCTCTCTCTCTCTCTCTCTCTCTCTCTCTCTCCACTTGGCAAAAAATAAAGGGGGGTTCCAACCTCCCGCCCCCCCCTCTGGATCCGCCAATGAAGCAGACTGAAATTAATACCACTTTCAATGAAATGGGGGGGGGGGGGTACTTACTGCCATGACGTGCTCGATACTCGGACAACGCCCACACTCTGTCTGTCTCCGTTTGACGTTCAATGACGGAACGTTCTCTGTCTTCCAAGTCATTCCAGCCTAGTTAGAATGATAACAAATGTTCAAATGATTTTTATTTCATTTTTATATATGAAACACTTCGGAAGCCCGTTGGTGCCACGTACGAAAAATATTTTATCTGGCAGCCGCCACTTATTATTTGGCGGCCGCCACATATATACCTGGCGGCCGCCACATATATATCTGGCGGCCGCTACTTATTATTTGGCGGCCGCCACTTAATATCTGGTGGCCGCTACTTATTATTTGGTGGCCGCCACTTATATATCTGGCGGCCGCCACATAAATTTTTTTGCAAAAGGTGAGTGTTATTGGGTTAAGAAGATGGATGTTGACACAACCGCTGCTTATTGATAAAAAAGTAAATGATAAAAAACGAATTCTGAAATATTGGAACACCATACTTGGAAATCCAAAATGCAAAACTTTATTTAATTTCAACCAATCATAGCTTACAGCAAACACCATGATTTATGTCCGTGACCCCTGATGAGGCTTCTTAATAATCGAAACACTCTACAAATACTTGCATAATTCAAATCAAATATTAATCTGCTCTATGCAGAAACATATCTATTAGAAGTGTGGATTGGAGTGTTGGTTCATAATAAATCTCTTGGTTGATTGATGTTGCTATTATAATTTTTACACTGTATCCACCTGTTAAACCACGCATTAAAACATGCGCACGCATCAGGAAGCCAGGTTTTATCTGGCGGCCGCCATATAAATTATGTGGCGGCCGCCAGATATATAAGTGACGGCCGCCGGATAAATATATGGCGGCCGCCAAATAATAAGTGGCGGCCGCCAGATGTTATATAGCGGCCGCCAGATAAATTATGTGGCGGCCGCCAGAAAAATATGTGGCGGCCGCCACATAAATTATGTGGCGGTCGCCATATATTAAGTGGCGGCTGCCAGATATATAAGTGGCGTCCGCCAAATAATAAGTGGCGACCGCCACATAATTATCTGGCGGCCGCCAGATATACAAGTGGCGGCCGCCAAATAAAATATTTTTCGTACGTGGCACCAACGGGCTTCCGTAAAACACAGTTTGAATTATTCTAGAACTTATTTCCATCAATTATCATTTACCAGGCATGGCTTCGTGGATGTATGTGAATGGCCTCGTGTTTCCAAGCGCTATTCTTCTAGCTGTGGTCAATGAGAAATCTGTTAAGAAGGGGGAAAAATGAAACTTACAAGTAGATAAGAATTAAGAATTTTTTACATGAACATATATAGTACGAACAAATTATTAACCGGCTTGCATTAGAGACGTATAGTATGGTGGTTAGTGGGGGTTAATGAAGAATAAAAATAATAACTCTGTCCCGAGGTGTTATGTGACTAATCCAGTGTTAGAACTCCAATGACATACTTTTTACTTTGAATGTACGCCCCCCCCCTTTTCAATTGTTTCCAAACAAAGTAATATTGAAAATTGTTCATTGAAAGGCCGGTCGCCCTCCTTTTTGTTGCAGTATCGTCAAATCAGGATAATGAAGACTTACATAGCAGTGTTTGAATAATACGGAAGCCTGTTGGTGCCACGTACGAAAAATATTTTATCTGGCGGCCGCCACTTATATATCTGGCGGCCGCCAGATAATTATGTGGCGGCAGCCGCTTATTATTTGGCGGCCGCCACTTATATATCTGGCGGCCGCCACTTAATATATGGCGGCCGCCAAAAAATTTATATGGCGGCCGCCATATATTTATCTGGCGGCCGCTACTTAATATATGGCGGCCGCCAAATATTTAACTGGCGGCCGCTATATAACATCTGGCGACCGCCACATATTTATCTGGCTGCCGCTACATAATATTTGGCGGCCGCAACATAATTTATCTGGCGGCCGCAAAATATTTATCTGACGGCCGCTACATAAGATTTGGCGGCCGCCACATAATTTATCTGGCGGCCGCTACATAATATTTGGCGGCCGCTACATACGTTATCTGGCGTCCGCCAGATAACATATATATATTTGGCTACCTGATGCGCGCGCATGTTTTAATGTGTGATTTCAGAGGTGGATACAGTGTGAAAATCAACCAAACGTGTAAGAGATTATTAGGACCCGACACTCCAAACCACACTTCTAGTAGATATGTTTTTGCATAGAGCAGATAAATATTTGATTTGAGAACTAAATAAAGTTTTGCATTCTGGATTTCCAAGAATGGTGTTCCAATATTTAAGAATTAACTTTTTTATCAATAAGCAGCGGCTGTGTCAACATCCATCATATCTTAACCCAATAAAAACACAAAAACACTCACATTTCACAAAATAATTTATGTGGCGGCCGCCAAATAATAAGTGGCGGCCGCCAGATATATAAGTGGCGGCCGCCAGATATTAAATGGCGGCCGCCATATAAATTATGTGGCGGCCGCCAAATAATAAGTGGCGGCCGCCACTTAATATCTGGCGGCCGCCAGATAAAATATTTTTCGTACGTGGCACCAACGGGCTTCCGTAGAATAACATTTGGTACTTCAGTGACGTAGCATCGTTTTTGAAAGTGGGAGGGGGGGGGGGGGGGGGGGGGGCAGAGAAAAAATTTACTTGCCTGAAAAAAGTTGTTTCGCGAAAAAAGGAAATTTGCAAAAACTCGATAATCTTATTTCGTGTGTGCGACGGTGAGGGAGGGTGTTTCAATACTACCAACTTCTTTCAGTACCAAATTTTCTTCATACAATACTACATTACCCTTAAATCACTTGAATCTTGCAAAAAGTGGGGGAGGGGACAACCAGCCTTTCAATGAACATTTTCTATAGTAAATGTTATGTTTGGAAAGGGGGGGGGGGGGCTGTTGTTACGTACCTGTACTGAAAGTAGTTGAAACCTGCACCCTTCCCACCCCTTTCATTAAAATCCAAGGATTTTGTAAATTTTCCGCTTTTAGTGCAAGACCAAGTTTTTTTTCCAGGTTAAGTTGATTTTTTTTCTCTGGCTGCCCCCCCCCCCCCTTAATAAACGATGCACACTTCTGTTTCGCTTTATCTGATTGGTTAATTGTGATGTAGTTTAAATATCTAACCAATCGGATAAAGCGAAACATAAGTGTGACTCCAAAACCTCCTCCAACGCTGCCAATGAAGAAAATTTTATGTATCCGATTAATAAATCGTCCGATTACGGCTTATTAAATATTAATGGCGGGGTTTAGGTTAAATACTTCTGTAGGAGAACATCTCCCTGACAGAGTGCTTGCAAAATCATGATAGGTAACACAATTATTACCTTGGAAATCTGTCTCGAAGCGGGGAACCCCCCGTTTGTTAAAAATTTTTGTTTCTTACCTTGTGTATTTTTATTATACCGAATAGGGTCATTCTTTAAACGTGAGAAAAAGTACAATCTACTTGCATATAACGACATATAGATATGTTTGACGGGGAAATTTTATATTTTTGAGATATCATACACTCTTGCATTTTTTTTTTCATTAACAAAAAAAGGGGTGGGGGGTATCATCCATATTTCAGGTGCCTGTGATCCATGCAGTGATTACAAACTCATCGTGATTTTCATCTTACGTGATGTTAAATCTTAATCTGTGTTACATGTATATTGGTTGTGACTGATAAGTACCGCCATAGAATATAATTGGTTACTTATTTTGCTTTGCAGCTCTATTTTACTTCCGCTTTCACTTCTACTAAGTTGTTTAATAGTCTAAAAGTTTTTATTTGATTTTATTATTTTTCTTTAAAAATGAAACTTAAATTCATTACATAAATTATTTTTGATATTTTGATATTATCAGTACTTAACTTACTTGCATTGATAAATTAGGAAATAGAAATTATTTTATTAATCTAAAAATATTAATAAATAGCAAAATCTTAGTTTATGGGAGATAACTCTTTTTTCGGTTTTGCTCAATCGGAACTCCTCGGATGTTTCGCGAACTCAACATTATGAGGTATAGGTGTCACAATAGACTGGTTCCCTGGCATTGGTTAACGGGCGCAAGCGCCCTCAAAAACCAACTTGTAATTCCTAGCAGCAGCGACTGGAATCAAGGGCAGAGAACCAGTGCTAGGTGTCACAACAGTATCAATTTCTGCTTAGTCTCGTTCAACCAGACCCTCGGCTGTCTCCGTAAATCTCCGACCACCCAGAGGGTCTGGTAAAGAATCACGTTAGCGTTTGTAACCGTCAGAGGGCGCTATCTTGTTTTCATTTTGACGATCCTTTTTGAAAACAAACGTTATATGTGTTTCTTCTTCTGGATTGTGTCTTTATATTATAATAAACTAATCTTTAATTTGGGACACCAAACGAGAAATTGCTATATCAATCGAAGGAATGTGTATTACGCAGGTAGGGCTACACTACTTTCACTTTTGCTTTCGTACCGAATATTTGCAAGATACACACTTATACACTTACCTATAACTGGTGGGCATTATCGTAAACAATTCCTATCTAACAGTTTTAACTTTCAGACATATAACTTTTACATCTTTAGGTTATTTTTCTGCCGATTTATCATGTATTTATTTAAATCGTGTAGGTGTGTTCTTTTCAGCCAATCAAAAACTTTACCAGAATTTCGGTAAGCCTCGTTTTGGCGTTACAAACGATATTACGTATCTTTACCAGACCCTCTGGGTGGTCGGAGATTTACGGAGACAGCCGAGGGTCTGGTTGAACGAGACTAATTTCTGCTATATATTCTTACCAAAAATGCGCAAGTTTGAGTAGATTTAACTAATTCAAAACAAACTTCTGAGAAGTTTCCTTTTCAGATCTTGTAAAACCATTCTTTATAAAGACTTTAGTACCAAAAAATACATAGCCATCCAGCAAGGCACGCAAGTTTGTTTCGGTTGAAGTCGAGCAGGTGCTTGAAAATCTAGTCTAGGGCTAGTCTCGTTCAACCAGACGCTCGGCTGTCTCCGTAAACTCAGCAGTGGCTGGTCGGAGATTTACGGAGACACGAGGGTCTGGTTGAACGAGACTTGTCTAGGGCCTAATCACTCCCCACTCTTGACAGTATACAGAAAAATCAGCACGCCCTAAATTTTAATAAATCTGGTCAATACGGGAAGTTTACATGTTGTTTTTCATCTCATAAAAAAATTCAGCTCCAGTCTCGTATCAAAATGCCCGAATCGGAAGGGAAGATTCCTGGATTATTTTGCGTCAGCCATGATTTGATGTGAACCAAAGTGTAATACTGCAATCGCAACTTCTCGGGCCTTTCCGACTGGCGGAAAAACGACCTCGAATGGAAATGGTAGACGTCATGACAACCCTCCTTTTTCACGATCTTTGAAATAAATGCATGGAGACCTTTAATCTGTGGAATATGAGGTTTAACTTTGATATTACCTGAAATATACTATAGAAGAGACTTCTAACTCCCCCTATCCTACATTTGACTAAACAGGAAATGTATAAATTTTTTAATACATTCGAGGTTGTTTTTCCGATCTCTGACGGAAAGACCCGAGATGATGCGATTGTGTAATACTGTTATGACACCTGTATAATATGAATACTTTTTTTGGATCTCGTAACCAGCCTCTATAACCAGGCAGAGCGCATGCGCGCAACAAATTTATCGGAAAACAGAAGGGAGGAATTTCGGAATATATAGCGAAGACTAGTACTTCGGACTGATACTATTCACAAATTCAGAAATTTATGCATAAATCGATCAAATTTTATTTAAAAAGCAGAAGAATGAATAATTGAGTCAACCTTTCAATTCGTTTTTATTTATTTACTTTTTTCACATTATTTATTTAATTCTGTATTTATTTATTCATTGTAAATATATTTATCAGTTTGTTTATTTATTACATTCTTTTCTTCATTAATTAATTATATATTCTATAAATTAATCAATAATTTTATTAATAAATTAATTATCTATTATTCCTTAATTAATTCATTTATTAATTTATATATTTGTTTGTTTAGTTGTTTACTTATTTTAATTTTTGTTTGTTTGTTTAGTTGTTTCTTTCTTTCTTCATTGTTTTATGTATTCGTTGACTAATTTATGTATCATAATTACTAATAATTAAATAATTATGCAATTGCTTCATTTACAATAAAGTTTATTTATTTGTTTATTTATTCATTATATTTCTTTTTTTTCTATTATAATTTTTTTAATTTATTTGTTTTTTTTCATTATATGTATCCACACATGTTAATTTTTTTGTCAATCATATTTTTGTTTGAACATAAATTTCATTTACACTCTAAGAGTATATTTATCATTTTGTGCTTTATTTTTATGAATTTATCATTTTTACAGGGTTTGAAAACTTACTACAAGGGTCTGCTCATGTACTCCCATGGTTTGTATACCCATCACCAGGGTCTGTATACCCATCACCAGGGTCTGTAATACTCATCACCAGGGTCTGTATTACCCATCACCACGATTTGTATACCAATCACCAGGGTCTTTATACTCATCACCAGGGTCTGTATACCCATCACCAGGGTCTTTATACTCATCACCAGGGTCTATATACCCATCACCAGGGTCTGTATTACTCATCACCAGGGCTTGTATACCCATCACCACGGTCTTCATACTCATCATCAGGGTCTGTATACCCATCACCAGGGTTTGTATACCCATCACCAGGGTCTATATTATCTATCACAAGGGTCTGTGTACCCATCACGAGGGTCTATATACCAATCACCAGGGTCTGTATTACCTATCACCAGGGTTTGTATACTAGTGCCCATCACCAGGGTTTGTATAACCATCACCAGGGTCTGTAAACCAAAAACCAGGGTCAGTATTACCCATCACCAGGGTCGTATACCCATCACCAGGGTTTGTATACCCATCACCAGGGTCTGTAAAACAATAACCAGGGTCAGTATTACCCATCACCAGGGTCTGTAAAACAATAACCAGGGTCAGTATTACCCATCACCAGGGTCGTATACCCATCACCAGGGTTTGTATACCCATCACCAGGGTCTGTAAAACAATAACCAGGGTCAGTATTACCCATCACCAGGGTCTGTAAAACAATAACCAGGGTCAGTATTACCCATCACCAGGGTCGTATACCCATCACCAGGGTTTGTATACCCATCACCAGGTTCTATATACCAATCACCAGGGTCTATATACCCATCACCAGGGTCTGTATACCCATCACCAGGGTCTGTATACCCATCACCAGGGTCTTTATACCCATCACCAAGGTCTGAATACCCATCATCAGGGTCTGTAATACCCATCACCAGGGTCTGTATACCCATCACCAGAGTCTGTAATACCTATCACCAGGATCTATATACCCATCACAGGGTCTATATACTATAATAACTATCTCCAGGGTCTATATACCCATCACCAGGTTCTATATACCAATCACCAGGGTCTGTATACCCATCACCAGGGTCTGTATTACCCATCACAAGGGTTTGTATACCCATCACCAGGGTCTATATAACCATCTCCAGGGTCTATATACCCATCACCAGGGTCTGTATACCCATCACCAGGGTCGTATACCCATCACCAGCGTTTGTATACCCATCACTAGGGTTTGTATACCCATCACCAGGGTCTGTATTACCCATCACCAGGGTTTGTACACCCATCACTAGGGTTTGTATACCCATCACCAGGGTTTGTATACCCATCACTAGACTTTGTATACCCATCACCAGGGTCTGTATACCCATCACCAGGGTCTGTATTACCCATCACCAGGGTTTGTATACCCATCACCAGGGTCTATATAACCTTCAGGGTCTATATACCCATCACCAGGGTTTATCTACCCATCACCAGAGTTAGTATAAGTATAACCCATCACTAGGGTTTGTATACCCATCACCAGGGTCTGTATACCCATCACCAGGGTCTGTATTACCCATCACCAGGGTTTGTATACCCATCACCAGGGTCTGTTTTACCCATCACCAGGGTTTGTATACCCATCACCAGGGTCTGTATACCCATCTACTGGTTCTATATACCCATCGCCAGACTCATTACCGCAATTACCAATCATCAAGGTTTGTATATTTATATCTAGGATAGGTATTACCTGTCACGTACCAGGGTCTACTCACTTATTACCAGTCTCTTTATATTGATCACTTTTCTCTATATTAACAATGGTCTATCAGAAAGAGTCTACATTTACAAGAGTTTGGTTTTTAATATAACCAAGAGTATGTGCATCGCAGAGGGTCTGTTAAAGGTCTCAGTATCAACAAGGGTCAATGATTCTGTGTATCACGCAGGGTCTTTGTCTCTAAGGGTCTATGTATCATAAAAAGTATGTATATTACCAATGCCCTGTGTTTCACCCACGGTATGTGTATCACCAAGGGACTGTATCACGAAGGTTCTGTTTATCACCAAGTGCTTTTTTGTATCACCTAGGGTCTATTTGTCACCAAGGGTCAATGTATCACCAAGGGTCTCTGTATTACCAAGGGTCTGTGTGTCACCAAGGGTCAATGTATCACCAAGGGTCTCTGTATTTCCAAGGGTCTATGTATCACCGAGGGTCTGTGTATCACCAAGATTTTGTTTATCTCCAAGGGTTTATGTATCACCTAGGGTCTATGTATCACCTTGGATCTGTGTATCATAAAGGGTTTGTGTATCACCTAAGGTCTTTGTATCACCAAGGGTCTGTGTATCACCAAGGGTTTGTTTATCACCAAGGGTTCGTGTATTACCAAGAGTCTGTGTATCACTAAGGGTTTATCACCTAGGGTCTATGTTTCACCTTGGGTCTTTATCCCATGACCGACAAATTTTTCTTTGATCTTCACAAGGGTGTATTTCTCATATCAACATAAGTGTGGTGATATATTAAATATCACATATGTGATATAAAGCTAGTGATATCCAACTGTTATACCCTGGATGTAGGAGGAGCTATGCAAATGAGACAAAAATTCTTTTCTAGATTTTAATGAACTAACAGAAACATGAAAAAAAAACACACACACACAAAACAGATAACACAGTTTAAATCAAAATGCACTAAGCTTTAAAAAAAAAAAGAGACACTGACACGGTTTGGCGGAGCAATTCTCGAAGCTGATAACTTCATCTCCCATAGGAATTCGCACATTCAGTTGTAGCATTTTCCTTCCCGGCATCCTCTGAAAAGTTCATTTCATGAACACATTGCTCTCATGTACCGTAGAAAATCGGAACAGATTTGATATAAAGTCCTCGGGGGTAGGGGAATCCGTATGCGCCCCTGGGTTCAATTACAGTGTACAAAACATGATATAGTGTACGCAAGTTCTTGGTACTTAATAATAATAGTGAGTATCTCGGGAATTATTTTAAACTCACCAAGTTGCTGTTTCGCTGAGACTTCCAGTCGTTGAACACTTGAACCATGTTGACTGCCCATGAAGTCGGTACGGCGTGTGGTTTTACTTTCTTGATTTTTTAAGCGCACTTAATTCACTGGCCGACACATGTTTTCCGAATCTAGTATTTGCAGTCCATTCCGTAAAATTTTCCCGTTTCAATTCCGGAAATGATCCCAAACACCAATTCTGTAAATCGAAATTCATTAAGTCCTGGCCACATGGGCCATTTAAATCCGATCGCCTGAATTTTATACAATCTGAACTGCTTGACTCGATTGAAAATTATCCTCGACGTAGGCTTGCTGAAAAACGGCGATTCTTTACGCTAGACCCCTTCTGCCACTTTCCTCAAATCATAGAACA
>PRKT01000105.1:1370530-1390836 GCA_003671525.1 Saccostrea glomerata | reverse complement strand
GATTATATAGTGAAAATACACGAATTCTTTGAAAATCTTCTTCTCTGCTCCTAGGTATTAAATAAACTAACTAAGTGCATAGTTATGATGAGCATGAGTGCCTCTACCAAAATTGTGAATTTTAGGGCCCCAGGGTCAGGGGTTCTGGTGTTGGGGCGGGGCTCTATTGATTATACATGTATAGTGAAAATACATGAATTCTTTGAAAATTTTCTTCTCTGCTCACGGGTATTAAGCAGATGAACTATCTATATAGTTATTAACAAGGGCCCTAATCTTCCAGGATTGTGAATGTCAAGGCCCCAGGGTCAGGGGTACCATAGAGGCAGGGGGGGCTGTACTTATAGACTGAAAATGAATGAATTGTTTGAAATCTGCTCCTTGGTATTAATCAAATATTTTTGAAAAGCAAGGATGCCTTTTCAAAAATTTCGCAATGCGTGGATCTAGGCCTAAGCGTCTGGGTTCGTGTGTGGTAGGGGCATTACTGATTATTGCTGAATATTATTGATTAGTTGAAATGCATGTTTGTTCCTCTGCCCTGCCTATGGGTATTAAGTTACCAAACTAAGCAACTGCTAAGTGTATAGTTATGATCAATGATGCCTCTTTCAAAATTGTGAATGCCATAGCATCTGGCTTAAAACATGAATCAAATTCAAACACTGGAAAGTTGTTGCATAATGCTCAGGTGACCTATAAGGCCCATGGGCCTCTTGTTAATAACCTAATTCTAGCTTTGAAAGAGTTAATGTTTGCTATTTATTTGACACAATTAACAAAACATGTAGATCTTTTTTCATTAATGTGTTTGTCTACAAATGTAGTTTTGAATTCTAAAATTTATTGTCCATTGTTTTATTCGATCGTTGGTCTATTCGACTGATAGTTCAATAGTCAACTATTCATTGACATGCCTATTTACAGTACATAGCATTTCTCCATATTTATTTAAAGAGTTTGGTTGTCTTGGAAATCATTTTCTTTTATCTTGATAACATCTAACTCTTCAGTGTGCATAATGTATGTTTGTCTTTTATTTATTTTGATAAATGTTATAAATATAAGTGATTCAATGAAAAATTACCTGTTCTTTCAAATTATCAAGAACTCTTATGTCATGATATATGATGAACGAGAATTTTTATGTATCACTGTAATTCTATATGTATACAATCTGTGTTAAAAAGCTATTTATTTAAAATGTTCACTCGTTTCACACATTTTGACTACTTGATGTATACTGTAGATTCCTTATTTTTCGCGAGTACTTATTGTGAATGGGCTCTTGGACGTCAAATCATGAGAATAATAATTCGTGAATGGACGTTTGATTAAGAGAATTTACATGGATTTCAGCACCATAAAAATAAAAGCGAGTAATTGTATTTGGCGAGTAGTTTGTCTCGCTAAATTACGCGATAATTATTCAACCCATATATTTAGGAATCTACAGTAGTTAACTCATCAACTGCTAGCCTTTGAATATATATATGTGTCATTTTTAAATGGCTGTTACTCATTCACTTTTAAAGTGCCCTCACAAGAAATTTTCTTGAAAAAAAATTAATTTAACTTTTGTTCTTTCAAAGCACTGACATTATGTTATTACCCCCCGGTAAAAGGAAATATAATTGCATCAAACAGCACCAGAACATTGATTGTTAAAGTGTTTGTGTGCTATGGTAGATTGTCAGCAAATCATTGTTCTTCTTATAGCTCTCAATCCAATGTGTGTAACAATCCACAGAACCTCTGTATAAATTATACATTTATTACATGTAATTTAGTGCATGGGACGTACTCTAACTGAGGAAAAATTTTTAGTAGCATGAATTAAATTTTTGAAAATTTAGATTTGGAAAGTTCAGAGAAAAAGCCTTTACCAAGAACTAGGATACATTTCATGACGTTAATGGCATTCTCTGATGGTAAAAATTTGTGAAGAAAAATTTTGTCAGTGAACTAGTTTCAGAAGAAATTGTTGAAGAAATAGAGACATAAATATATTGAAAAAGTATTAGGAAAATCTTTTGGATTTTCAAAAATACATAAGAAATAGGGAAATAAATATAAATGAGTGTAAAGAATAATATTTTTAATATGCATTTGAATGTTATAGATCTAAGATTGGTCTTCCATATTATTGCGATGAAATCATTAAGATACTCTTTGTAAGTGCATGCTGGAGTAACAAGTTACAGTATGTTATCTATTCTTAAGAATCTGGATGCTTTTGTTTGATATCATACAAGAAAAAAAGCATATGAATTTCATTTGCCATGACTGATTATTTGAAAATAACTCCATGAAGACATATATAATGTTAAGTGCTGTTATAAAGAGTTTACATATGTATTGTAGATCTAAATAGTGTCATGAAAATGGTCAATCTCCTGGAAATCTTGTAATTTTCAGTCTAGCCAAATTAAAGTGAGTAATCACATCATTAAGTCACTTTAAATTTGTTAAATTATAAACAGCATGCATTTCATTCAATATTAGCACATTATTGTATAAAAAAAGAAATAAAGCTTAAAATGTCAAAAACTGTGTTATTTCATAAAATCTGAATATAACAAAAAGGAATCAAGTCCATCAACGCAATACAAGGTGGGAGCATATCAAACATGAACCTCGAAAACATCAGAGGTGGGATCAGATGCCATGGGGGCGTAAACATTTCTTGTCAACTCATTACGACTACCATGTGCTCTTTGTCATGATCAAGCAAACGGAAAATCAGTATGAAAGTAATAAACTAACCATTTGAAAAAAAATTTTTAAAAAAAATTGATAGCTAGGTTATATTTGTTGACAAGGGCATTGATTTGACCATATAGAATATGTGAATTAAATATTGACTTGTAACGTGACTGTTGATATCCTTCTTTAATCAACTTATTTGTCAATAGCTTGTCTCATTTTAGAAATTGCTTTTACGTATGTAGAGCATGCTCCTGAATATCAAATTAGCTGGGAAACAAGAACTCTTTATACACATGCTAAAATTCATTAGACAATGTTTATATTAATTACTACATGAAGGAAAGTCGATGATTAAAAAAAATTGAAATCATGTTTATCATAGATTTTTAATTGTTTTGGGTTATCATTACCATCTTTTTCTAGTAAAATATCCAAATGTGAAACATGTTTCAGACTCTGTGGTATCTTTTATACATGTGCCGAGTTCAAAGGGATGAATGTAGGTAATGAAAATGAACATTTTGAATTGATAAATTAATTAAAAACATCTTTGACACTGTACACGTGATGAATTAATATTTTTTAATTTTATTATGAGAACTCGGATGAACCACTTGCAAAAGAACAAATAGTTAAATCTAGTTATAAAATCTATTGATCAACTACCGTGCGATTTTAATTTGTCATGATTTGATGGACGTCTTATTCATTTTGCAATATGAAGAACTTTATAAAATAATGAATCTCTACAATATATAAATCTTAAATTCGCATATAAAGAACTCTATAAAGAAAAAATTGAATAATATAAACTGGACCAGCTGAACTTCTACACTTGTACTGCTTAACCTGTATGAATTTTAAAGGCAGATTCCGCCTGGAATTTGGGTGGAATTGAGCAGGAGTTGCCAAATTCCGGGCGTACTTGAGGCGGAGACGGAATTTTCAAAGAGTTACGCCTCAGTAGAAGAGACGTCTTACAGGCGTCATTTGTAATTTCCGGGCGTCAATTGGCAAGTTCAGATTTTTCGGGCGTAAAATGGCAGGAAAATAGAAACAAAAATTACGCCTGGAACTTTCAGGAGAAGTAAAAGCCTCTGATTGGTCAATTCAATTATCAATTAAGGGTCATTTCAGATAGGAGGTTAAGTTTGAATTTGATCATGAAGGAGGGAGTTTAGTGTGAGTGAAACAGGAAATGCAGATATCTCAATGTTAAGGCTTTTACACTTCTTGAGGATGACACAGTGTCTGATGGTAGGTGTGATCATGAATATCTGGTACCTATTTGAGTAAATTATGTACAATGATAGTTATAACTTGTTGACCCTAAAATTTAACTTTAGATATTTGAGTTTGTCCTTGCACACATTCTGAGAAATATCAGTCTGATAGAGGCTGCAGTGAGAATCTGAGTAAATGAAGAATTGTATTCAGTCAGTAACTAAAATGTTTCAATATAATTATTGTAGTGATAAAATGTACAGGTATTGTAAAAAAGTTTGTTTAATTCTAAATACACACTCAATCATGGTGGGCATGTTTTAGTGTCCCTAATACACAAAATTCATGTTATTTTTCTATACTTGTTAATGATATATATGTTAATGACCTGCCATTATGTTTTCTTACAGTTCAAAAAGCTAAATTTTAGCTTTAACATTGTAAATCAAAATCTGAATGTTTTTCTTTGTTAACATGGTAAATATATAGGTTTTTAGGTCACACAGTATTATATAATAATAAGGACATTCCAGGCGTAATTCTATTACAGGCGTCATTTTAGTTTCCAGGCGTAATTTTTTTTACGGGCGTCATTTATTTTTCCGAGCGTAGCTCAATTGCATTTTTCGCCTCAAATTCCTGCCCATTTACGCTTGGTTTCCGCCTAAGTTACGCCCGGAACCTGTGTATCACCATATATGTAGAGAGACAAATTGACGCCTCTCCAAGTACGCCTCAATTCCCCCTAAATTCCAGGCGGAACATTTCGTACAGGATTAATTTAACAATTATTCTAAATTCAGTATATCCTTATATTTTAAATATACGTCTGTATCTGGGCAAGAATGTAAAGCAATTAGATTCTTCTTTCTTAATGTGCTTTCATACAAATAAGCTGTTCTTCGAAAAACAATGCTTTATTGTCGTAAATGTATGATCCTCTCCAATTCTTTGTATGAATCACAATTTCTATTTTTGTATTTTCTATTTTAAACTTTTTTGATCGGGATCGTTCAACAGATTTTAACGAATAAAAAATGTTCTAAGAAAATCGTAACTTGCGCATGTAAGAAAAAAAAAAGGATTGATAATTTTTTCATGCCACCAAATCTGTGAGTGGGTTAATGTCAAAGAGAGTTGTAAATCCTTGAATTCCACTTGTTTTGTTTTTTTGATCGGAATCGGGATTTCAAAAATTAATTATTTGATAGTGTGGAACTTTCTTACGAAACACTTCAGTATTAAAATTGTACGATTTTTCAAAGGAGAAATGAATTAGTAAAGATTGATTAAAGAATAATTATTAATTTTGATGATATTGCTCGACCAATACATCTAGGATATGCAAATAAGGTAAGTCATGTGAAGTTCAGTAGCTTCAGATACATGTATTTCTGCTTGACCTTTACTTGTAAGTTGTAGTTCTATAGTTGTAAACATCAGGTCTGGTACAATCACTAGATTTAGCTACATAGCTTGATTTACCTACATAGCTTTATTTACCTACCTGAGGTAGCTTTATTTAGCTACCAAATTGATATATTTCTATTAAACAGCATTTTCTCAGGGTGTGCAGAAAATATCATTTTGATGCAGTGATCATTTTCAACTTTGAACTCATCTAAAAACAACTCATGAAAAAATCCCTCTTGGAAAAATGTCTTTTTCTGCGCAATTGCAATCAAAGTTCTGAAAGTTTTGGGGCTATGTATGACAGTTAGAACAGTTACTCCTTGAATGAAATGACAAAGAAGTCCAGTTCTGGCTAACTCGATAATAGGTCGGTAATTATTCAGCACAATGTGAAGTAATCATACTCAGTCATGCCTCACCGCACCTTACCGCACGTTCAGATAACCAAACAATGGAATTACATGTTTTGCTCTAAATTGTCTAAACGCAGCAATCATACATGCCAACTTTCCCGATTTTTTCGGGAGTCTACCGATTTTTAACCCTGTCTACCGCTTGTCTACCGATTAATTTTTTTCTCCCATTTCTACCGATATTTTGAAAATCCGGATTTTTTACCGATTCGCTTTGAATAATACAGTATTTCCGTGTGCAGAAAACATGGCTGTTTCAATGTTTATCGGTAGGATATCTGTTTATTGCCGCTGATAACAGGTAATCAACAAGGTGTCAACTGTGCTACCAGTCATTACAGAGGTTTTAATTGCTCCTGAACCTCATTAACAGTGTATTTTAACAGGGACAATTATGCCAGATGTGGAAATTTTAGAAATACACACGACGCTGGATACAAACTGACAAACTTGTGAGAGTTCACACTTACAGCAAACTTCGACAATATACGTATAAACCGTTTATAAAAGGTGTTCAAGTTTGGGAATTTGACATTTCTCATTGAATTATAATCTACTTCATGGGAAAGACGCTGCCAAAATCCAACATGGAAAAAAATGTGCCTGCAAGTAAAAACCATTAGGACTGCCAAGAGTGATTAAGAAAAGAAAAAAAGAAAGAAAGGAAAAGACCATGCCTTTAGCAGACTTTGATTGAAAAAGTTAAAAATGACTTCTTAATATTCCCTCTGATTAAGAAAGAAATAATTTAACAATATTTTGTATAACAGTAACCTTATAAACTTTGTAATTTACCAACAGACAATGAACAGTTCAGCTTATTTGTAAAGTTTAACATCCTTACTCATGTAATAATATGTTAACTTTGTGTATCATTTTCTTTAAGACAGTGGGTATATTTATCTTAATATTAACATATTAAATAATTTTGAATAAAACTGTCTTTTTAATATTTAATATTTGTGCTTTTGTTGAAGTTAATAGAGAAGAAAACACTTTTTGAATTAGTAATAATATATGATATAATTAAGGTAGTATATTGATGATTAAAAAAAAACAACCTACAGAAAATTATTTAACGACAAAACGCCGCGAATTAGGAACTTTAAAAAATGTCGTTACGCGCAATCTCCCCCAAGAAAATTTTCAAAAGTTGGCATGTATGAGCAATGTATAAACTATCTCTGCTTTGGATTGTTTTTTAAAGCCTCCCTAGTATAAATATCAGTAGTCATTTAATTGCGACTTTTTGTCTCTTTTTGATAAAAAGAGAACTTTTGAAAACTTACCTTGAAATAGCTAAATAAAGCTACCTGAGGTAGGTAAATAAAGCTACGTAGGTAATTCTACCTACGTAGCTAAATCTAGTGATTGTACTGGACCTGAACATGTCACTGCACCGGTATAACCGTGGAAAGGGAAGTGTTGAGCAGTTTGATATAGAAAAATTCCTTTGGAACAAAATATTCTTTAAGTAGTTAGTGGTTTTTATGAAAGTATTAAGCGGATATACTTCTCTTACCAGGCATTTCAGGATTGTTTTTTCATTTTAATACAAAGGTTTGTTTTCATTTTAATACACAACTCCACCCCATTTATTTATTCAGGGTTGTCCCATAGAATATTGAAATAGAAAGCACTGGAGGATTTAAAATAACGGGGATAACAATATAATTAATTATATTATAGACGGAGAAATCCCCCCTCCAAATCTCAAGACTTAGGGACAACCCTGAGCAGTGTATTGCTTGTTTTTTCTCAATTATCATAATTGATAACTTATCTGGTACTTAATTTTTTTGTTTTTTTTAAAAAATAGAATGTTTAGTAACTTCTTCTACAAACATGGACATTTTTGTGCCAGTCGACCATGGGAGGTCATTCTCACCACGCTCACCCTCTCGGCTTGTTTGGCCTCCGTAGGAATTATCACAACACCTGACAAAGTGTGTGGCTGGAACTATGAATGTGAAAAACATCAGGTAAAACAATCATTCAATTATATATGAAAATGTCATGGAAAAGTTGAATAAATCATGTACAATCATTAATAGAAACAATAGTATATTTATACATGGTAATAAATATCAGTATGTAATGTATCTAATTAATCCTTCTTTGTATTTTAAACAGTACACAGAGAAAAGCAACAGTGATCACATTTTCCTGCCAATCATCAAACTATCAGCGGTCCTCTACACTTACCTACAGTTTAGAAATCTCCGTAGATTTGGAACCAGATATCTTTTAGGTATTTACTTAGCAATAGAAAATACTGAAGTTGGTTCTCATTTTTGGGTTAAAGCCCATGCACTCAAAGAAATAAATTTTAAAGTATAACCTTTCTTTTTTGGAGCGGAGGGGAGATTTTGTCTTCCTTACAGAAAATAAACTAGTATAAAGAAACTGTTGCTTGAAGGAAAAAAAAAGATTTATTTTATAATTTTATTTTATATTTTTCAGGTATATCTGGGATATTTACTGTGTCTTCCAGTCTTGTGTTCAGTATTGCTATCATCAAAATGTTTGGCAATGATCTCTCAGGATTGACGTAAATATTTTTTTACTTTGTACATTTATAAGTTTCTTATTGGTAATAGACTAATGCTTTCTTTGGATAATGAACCAATTAAATCAAAGGGTTTTTCTTCATCCTTATTTTGTATAAGAGGTTTTTACACAATTCCTTAATGTATTTAGGGAAGCCTTGCCATTCTTCCTATTACTCATTGACCTCTCTAAGGCATGTGCCCTGGCCCGCTTTGCCCTGAATTCTAAAAGCCAGGAGGAAGTCCAGGAGAACATTGCCCATGGGATGTCTATACATGGCCCAGTCATGACATTAGATGCTATTTGTGAGATTCTAGTCATTGGAGTAGGCACTTTGTCAGGTAAACAGGTCACTCTTTGAACCTTGGTCTTTGAACATTGTATATTTTCTTAATAATGACTTGATAAGTAAAATTGCTTGCAGAAATATGCACAGTGTATATCTTTACAGAGACAAATTTTAGAAATGTCAATGTTTTATTTATAGTGATGAGCATCATTTTAACGTATTATTTCTTGTTTTCTGTTCCAGATGTCACCCATTTAGAGATGATGTGTTTCTATGGTTGTTTGGCTGTTCTAGCTAATTACCTGGCTTTTATTATGTTGTATCCTGCTTGTCTGGCTTTATTCCTAGAGGTAGTATAATCAGTCATATAAATTGTTGTTGGATCATGTATATTTATAGATTAGCTAGTATCATGGAAAAGTTTTCATAAAGATCATAAATCCTTCACATAAAGAATATTTTAAACAATAGGTAGCAAGGAAGAGAGGTAAAGGCAAGGGATTGAAGCACCTGCAGCAGTTAGCCCAAATTTTACATGAAGAAGAGAAAGATGTGAGACCGAACCCAGTCACTCAGAATGTCAAAATCATTATGGTGAGCATTACTTTATATACATTATGTGCAGCCTATGATTTCAGGAATGTTATTTTTCAAGTTTTTGAGGAATGTATCTGTTTTAGTGAAGCTTTGAATTTAATTTTATTTGGATCTGTATTAATTGATTATTCAAGTAAGTTCAAACAAAGAAATATTTAACAGATTTATAGTTCTTTAGAAACAGCAAGAATAAAACTACTGATAAAATAAGGCAGTATACTGTATTATAAATGCACTTAATTTGAGCTCTTGAAACTAACCTAGTTATTTTTATGTAGAGACATAGTTTTTTTTAATTTCTGATTTCTTTTTTAGTCTGCTGGTCTGCTGATGGTCCACTTCCACAGCCGTTTTATGGCAAATAAGAAAACCATGGATATGATTGGAAAAGATATGGCCAGCACCCAGTATAGGGAACCCAATGTTTCACTGTGGTCCTTCTACATTCAGAGGTATTATATCTCTATAAATATATTATTTTTTAATTGTGAGAGGTAGGAGAGAACTGTTATTGGGGGAGGGGATCTAGCAGAATTTGGAAGGAAATAACTGTCCTTGAAATTGTAGAAAATAATTAACCGGTCCTCCTCTTGGAAGGAAATAAATTATCTGCCTTGACACATGATACCCCCTCCCCCTTCCAAATCAGGTTGCTGTCCCTTAAAAAAAATTGTGTGATTTTCAATGTAAATCTCAACTGTAAAAACTTGTCATGACTAAAACATTTACAACATGTACACCATTTAGGTACTTGAATGATAAAATAACACTTTCCATACCTACATGAAGGTTCATGCATGTTGCTCATTTATAATGGACTTTCTTTTTTATTCAGATTGTTCACAGTAAAGGCAGATTCTACTTTCACTTTGGCTTTGGCCATCTTTCTGATAGTGAAGTATGCATTTTATGATGACAACTCCATGGAATATGATCTTCTTATGTCTTCCACAAGTAGAGAAACCCCCGAAATAGCATCACCAGTATCCCAACCAAAAGATTTAGAACAGCCATCCCATGGTATATTAACTAGATAGTGATTTATACAATTTTTCTATTTTCTCAATTTGTTTAATTTATTATGAAGCATTGAAAATTTGTTACCTAGACATGTATGTGTATTTAGAATCAATTATCAATTGGAATATATTTTATATAAAATTTTTCCCATGAGTATTTGACTGGAGACTGGAGACAATATTTAATTAGAATTTTTTGTGGCCAGAGTATACTAGTATTGTGTGAGTACTTCTATAAATGTGTTTTGTCTACATTTACTTGGTTACATTTTAGACTCTACAACAGAGAAGGAACAAAAAATAGATTTTACACTCGGAGAGGATTCCTCAGACTCGGAAACCGAGAAGTGTGTGACACATGTAGAAACACAGACAGACAATGACAAACTGTTATACTCACCGCTACAAAGAATTCCCTCCATAAGGCCCCCCAGACCCGTGGAGGAGTGCCTACAGATTCTAAATTCAGAGGTACCGTCACATGTCTGTTGTTATAAAGGAAGAAGAGGTTTCATCACTTCATGTGTATTTAAGGAAACTTATTGCATATAGCATTGTGTTTTCGGCACAGATATATGCAGCTATATTGGAATTTCAGGTTTTGCAGATGTATATTTTTGATAAATATTTTTTTTAATATGTAGGAAGGTGCCAAATCTCTAACAGATGAGGAGATATCAAATCTAGTCAAAAGTAAACACATTCCTTCTTATAAAATAGAAACAATGATTGGAGACGAGTGCAGAGGTGTTCATATTAGGTAAGATTTCAGTTTTTCATTCAGAATGGGGTAGTAAATGTAAAATATGAAACATGAACTGTTTATTATCTAGTTCTGCTGGTAGTTGTGTCCATTTTAAGACTTTCTTGTTTTTATCTTCAGGAGGAAGATGTTGACTGGGGATTTGCCATCTACAGATGCATTAGATGAACTGCCTTATGAAAATTATGATGGCTATGACTTGGTATGTATATTTACTACTGTAAACATAGTGTATTATAACACCCCCTACCTCTGCTGGAAAAGTGGGGGGATATATCATGATGATTTCATTTTGTGAGCTCAGTGCTCACACAACCTCTATTTTTATAAACCATAGAAAGAAATTGTCCCATACATGTAGTTGAGATGATGAAAACTCATGCAACTCTTGTAAGTTTCTTGCACAAGCATTGGAAGAACAATAGAACAATTGTGAAACTACTAGTTATTAACAAAAGGTTTATGTTGAGAAAGTTTTTTTGTTTTGTTCAACAGGTAAATGGTGCTTGCTGTGAGAATGTTCTGGGTTACATGCCAGTCCCAGTAGGTAAAGCTGGTCCCCTGTTACTGGACAGTCAGAAGTTTTACATTCCAATGGCTACCACAGAGGGTTGTCTGGTGGCCAGCACAAATAGGGGATGCAGGGCGCTGGAGGTAAAATCAGTAGTATACTAAAGATTCTTGTTTCATACATTTAGACAGAAGATAAAAAGGAGTAATTGGTTATTCTACAGCATTATAAATATCAAAAAAAATTTTATTGAAACATCAAAACAATTGATGTAAAAATAGTTTTTCAATAAGATGAGTGAACAAATTGAACATTTAATGGACAGTTTTGGACAAACTGTGTACTGGAAAGTAAAAACACATAGGTTTTGTTACATTAATTTATTAATTTTTTTAGTTTCAACGTTTTAAATTTTCCCAATACGTGTTGACAGAGATACAATACATTGATAATTTTAGATGAGCAAAGGAGTGCGTAGTGTTGTGATAGGAGATGGCATGACCAGAGCTCCTGTTGTACGCATGCCTAACGCCATAGAGGCCAGGTTTGTACTTACAAAATCTGAAATTTATTCATTTTAACATAGTACATGCATAAATACATATTTATATGAGCTACTAGTATTTTCCCTTTTTTACAGCAATTTGAAAGAATGGATGGAAGGCAACTTCTCTTCATTAAAAACAATATTTGATGAGACAAGTCGGTAAGGAACAAAAAGATTTTCCATTCAAATTTAATGTTGTTTATCCACAAAAGATAGACAACCCTTCATTTGATTGTTGCAAATGTACTAAAGATAACTTAATATGTGTATTTTTTCAGTTTTGCTCGTCTAAACAAGTTGCACATTGCACAAGCTGGTCGACTGCTCTATGTACGTTTTATTGCTAGTACTGGGGATGCCATGGGAATGAACATGCTT
Source organism: Saccostrea glomerata (assembly GCA_003671525.1). Lineage (NCBI taxonomy): Eukaryota > Metazoa > Mollusca > Bivalvia > Ostreida > Ostreidae > Saccostrea > Saccostrea glomerata. The sequence continues at coordinate 1,378,423 of PRKT01000105.1, read as the reverse complement.
TCCAAGGTAATCCATCTAAAACATGGGGGAAAATTGACTGATGTAACTTTTCTATTCTACTAAGATTTTAATACAGTGCAACCTGTCTAATCCGACATGCACTGGGAGACAAATTTTGTGTCGGAATAGACAGGGTGTCGGATTGCACAGTGTATAAAACAAGGAAAATACTAAAATGGGAAAGAAAATTAACGTGGGAATTCACAGAGTGTCGGATTATTCAGGTGTCGGATAAGACAGTTTTCACAGATATATGAAATATATCTTCATTTTGCTATGTATTCTTTATGCTTTTTTTGGCAGGGCTCGGAGAAAGTTCTCCACCATGTGAATGAATTGTACCCGGAGATGGAACTTCTCAGTCTGAGTGGAAATTACTGTACAGACAAAAAACCTGCAGCTGTAAACTGGTAGGTGGCTTTTCAATGCAAGTATAATGTCAGAGATGAATATATATCTATTGTTGCTAAAGTCAAATTACCTTCAGGGCTTCTTGCAATAAATTTGGATGTGTAGTGTTACAACAGTTGATGTACATGTATTTATCTGATAATTTACACAAATACTGTGTGCATTTTACTTCTGACTTGATTTGAGGACAGAGTTTTGTACAATGAGACTACTGTGCTTTATGTTTTTAAAAATATGTTCTCATGATTAAAAAGTTCATGAAGGTTTTTACTTGGACTTAAATTCCAACACAGGCTTAATAAATTCATGAAGCTTGTAGATTTTTATATTCAAATACAGTACTGGTTATTTAGAAAGCAATGTTAAATTTATTTTCTCTTAATTTTCCTGAAATGTTTTGAAAAATAGATTTAAAGTAACAGTGCTTTGTAATGTCTTACTCAAACTCTCATTTGTGTAGGGGTGATTTGCTTTATGAAATTATTGACTTTTGATGAAGTTTTCATGGCTATAGGAACTTGGTAAGGTATTTGTTGACCATGGCCAAACTTCCTGATCATTTAATACCTGTGAATTTAGATTCATAGTTGTAATACACTTTATCATGTTCATCAGCAGAAGTTTACAGTTTTTGAAATCTTAAATTCCTGTTGGTTTAAGTGGTTAAGAAAGAATATACAAGTTAAACCATAAGTAAAGTATGTACGGTGTACATGTATCTAGAATTCAAATATAATAATGACTTCTATTTCTTATTTTAGGATTGAAGGGAGGGGCAAATCTGTTGTGAGTGAAGCTGTCATTCCAAGTAACATTGTAAAGAACATTCTCAAAACTAGCGTCACTGCTATGGTAGATCTTAATGTAAACAAGAATCTGATTGGGTCAGCCATGGCAGGAAGTGTAGGAGGATTCAATGCCCATGCTGCCAATGTTGTGTCAGCAATATTTATAGCCACTGGACAGGTACAGATTTTAAACTGGATTCAAATATGCTCTTGTGTGAATGTATTGTACAGGTACTTTTTTTAATTACTATTTATGATTTAAAGCAGGTGCACTTTGTGCACTTCATTTCTAAATATATGATACTGATAAGGTAAAATAAGTGAAAATTAGGAAAACTTCTCATGATCATAGTCAGTAGAAAACAAGATGTGTTTATGAAACACTGATACCCCATATGGCCATTCAAGGCCAAGTTAAAGATTGTAAATGTAAGTCAAATTCTAGGGTCAATGACAAGAGATAAAAACTAATATTGTATTGAAAGAAAGGTCTGATTGCATAGAATACATAAATATTTAAAAAAAAAAAGCTCTAGCATCAACCATTTAGAAGTTACAGTCAAGGTTAGAGTTTGATAAAACTTTGCAAAAGGTCAAACTTCAAGGTCATGAGGTCAAAAAGCTCTAGCATCAACCATTTAGAAGTTACAGTCAAGGTTAGAGTTTGATAAAACTTTGCAAAAGGTCAAACTTCAAGGTCGTGAGGTCAAATATGTGGGTACTCAAAGGATAGTCTTGTCTCAAGGAACTCACTTGTTAAATGTGATAGCCCTAGCATCAATTGTCAAATTTTATGGGAAAGGTTAAAGATTTTACAGACAAGTAGAATGAAGGACAGGCAAAGAGACCAAAATATATACCACAGGTGTGCCCCCAAATGTTTGATTATATGGGCATAAAATTGCACATTATGTTATTTAGAGAAAGAGATATATTTGCAATTTGATAGATGAGTATCTTTAAAAACTTTTTACTTCTTGATTAATAAGTTGGAAATATATAGAGACTGATTGACCAATGTATTACAGGACCCTGCCCAGTGTGTAGCCAGTAGTAACTGTATAACCCTTATGGAGGCCACAGGACCCACCAACGAGGATCTGTATATCAGCTGTACTATGCCTTGTATAGAGGTGGGGACAGTAGGGGGAGGGACCATCTTACCAGCTCAGCAGGCCTGTCTAAAGGTAAGAAGAGTCACATGTTTACTTCAAGTAGGTCCCTGATTTGACCTCAGTTGACAAGTGAAATAACTGATATTTTTTGTCAATCTCTACCCAGAGTTATCGTGCCACTTATACCTCTGTCGACATCAAAAAAGTAGTACGGAAGCGGAGAGACGTGATTTTTATTTTCAAATGTTGTTTAAAATTGCGCACAAGAAGATAAACACCTTTACATTTATATATATGTGTCAAAGCTGCAAGTTGTTCGCCTATAAAAACTAAAGCATGTTGATATTTATCGGCAATAAGTTTTAAATTTTCCACGTTCATAATATCTTGCCGAGAAATAATCCCCTAAAAGATATGGCGAAAAATTGATATCTGATTCCAAATCTCATAAATAAACTTTCATTTCACATGTTAAGCAAGAGTATAAAAGTTTTACATTGATAATTTATGATGCAATAGGTAAAAGTAAGTTTTGCCGAGAATCTTGGCATTTAGACGTTGACAGAGGTGTTATAGCGAAGCGAACAATAACTCTGGGTAGAGATTGATTTTTTGTTTGCTGTTCAGTGTGCTTTAATCCAATCTAATTAATATTAGATGTTAGATCCGCTCGCATACTCGCTACAGTTCCAATCTAATTAAAATTAGATGTTAGATCCACTCGCATACTCGCTACAGATCCGCTCGCATACTCGCTACACTGTAGCGAGTATGCGAACGGATCTAACATCTAATTTTAATTAGATTGGCTTCACTCTCTGTTCTTGTTTTGCTCTCAGTTCACAAAACTTTCCTTCAGTATTATCAGTATTTAAATATACAGTGTAAACAAATCTAAGTACTGTGCTTTTAGAATTCAGTACATTTCATTAGGTGATTTCCTCTTCACAACTATATCTCAAGCAAACAACGTATTGGGTTTCACACACACAAATTATGGTTTTATGATAGTTCTTTAATTTGATAAAAATACTTGATATAAATCATTATCATGAATTATGTTTTGACCTTTTAGATGCTTGGAATACAAGGACCAAATGCTGAGAACCCAGGAGACAATGCCAAACAGTTAGCTAGGGTTGTCTGTGGGGCGGTGTTAGCGGGGGAGCTGTCTCTTATGGGGGCCCTGGCAGCAGGCCATTTAGTCAGGAGTCATCTTAAGTACAACAGGTACCCATTACTTCTCTTTGTGTTTGTTTAATAATTATTAAGAAGTGGATTGGTCTTACGTCTCAGATAAGCTGCAAAATTCCTTGCCAAATCACGGGGCTAAGGAATGGCATTCATTCCAAAATATTTGCATATCCACTGCTCTCTCCCACTATGAACATGTGGTCCTCAATTGCGTTTATAGGCCTATAGATGCAATTGCTTCTGCTATGAGAGCAATTGCTCTATCAAATTCCTGCAGAACAATCTCTTCTACACTTATACAACGTGTTGAGAAGTATATATATGAAACTTTTCGTTAAAGGAATAAAAATAAGTTTTTAATAATATTCTCTGAGAAAAAAGAAATTTAGAATAATTAGAATTGCTGATTTAATTCTTTAAAAATTTAATTTTGGTCAATGTATCTAATTGTATAATAAAACTTTTTAAAAATTGTAGAAAACTGCCATATTTTTATTTTTTGTATCATGCATATTTGTTCAAAGAACGATAACTCTTCACACTTGGGTAATAACATTCAGAAAACTAGTTATAACTAGTATATCGACTTCAAGAATAATTTCAGCTATTAAAAATAAATAGAAGTACTAAAAAAAAATAGAAAAGAATTCTGGAGTAATAATCATTATAAAAGCATTATCATTTTTCATAATAGTGTTAAATCGTTGATTTTTGTTAGAGGGGTTTCAATAACGTTGATCGATGACGTCACAACTGTATCAAAACAAAAATTAAGAGAATGTGTTGACTGCGCTGCATGTATCCAGATAACTGTGTTTGAGAGGGAAATACTTTATAATAGTATGTGATTTATTAGGTAAAAGTATCATTGATCAGGTGTACTGATTTTAAAGCCGTATGTTTTTCATTACTGAAGACAAGAAGCCGCGTCCTTATGTAAGTCAGGATTTCCTCTGATATTTTTTAATAATTCAAAGAATGCAAATATAAGTAATAAACAACGATTATTTAGTGAACATGGCATTATGAATAGCAATAGCTCTGCTGGCATATTTTCCATGATGCGCTAGCGCGCATCATGGAATATGCCAGCAGAGCAATTGCTATTCATAACGCCATGTTCACTAAATAACGTTGTTTATTTCTTAATTATTGTTGTGCTAAGCAGATGTGAATCATTGACTATAACCCTTAATGCAGGTCGACTCCCAGCATAATGTTGTACCTATTTATGGTCATCATCTCCATTATGCAGAACCTAATACGTAAACATAGGTAGTGACTGTCAAGGGTCTTTGAATTTGAAGCCCTTCAGTATATATAGTGACGTCTCTATGTGAGTGAAAAATTCTGGGATGGGATGTTAAACAATATAATACAATCAATCCATTATGAAGAAATTAATTGGGTTTCTGTCTTATGTACATGTAATGACTTCATTTCTACAACACAGATGTGTATGGGTAAAAGGGAAAAAAATATTGTTTTGTAAAGTGCACTGATTTAGTCCCACAATCAAACCTGAGGGCATTACATCCTAATCAAGTCAAATTTCTTACATATATGTACCAGTAACAGATCTACTTTAATTATATTTTCATCAATGCTTTCTTTAATAACTAATACATTTTAATTCTTTTTTTTTACAGGTCCAGTGTGTATCTTGCATCTAACAGGTCCAGTGTAGATTGTTCTCAGTCCCAATCATTATTATTACCTTCACAGCAGGAAAGTCCCGCTACTGTATTACATCAGTCATCAGTTAACCTCAGAAAATGTAAAAACAGCTGATAATGGCTGTTTTGTAGGGTTTTTAATTATTTTTAAAATGGGTGTGTGCCAAAGACCTTTTGCAACTGAACTGCTTGCCAAGTTTATCATTGCTTATGAAGTTAGAACATAATGTTCACTGTTGCTGAAACAAATGCTTGACAATCACATGATGAGACATTGTACCTGCATTTGTCATATCTTTGTAAAAAAAATTTCTTTTGTGCAAAGTTATATTTGTCAATATTCATGTATGAGGGAGGTTCGAAGCCAATATAGTGTGTAGAGGTGCTGCTAATTTTTTGCAAAATGAAATGTCACTTTGATTTTTTTAAGACCAATTATATATACAATAAAGCTAGCAATTGTTTATGTGTTTGTTGAAATATTGAGCATTTCAGAAGCATTATCCTTGTTATTTATTATTATTATCTTGTCATTTATTTTACATTTGTAGCAAAAAATAACCTACATTTAAGAAATGAATTTAAATTTTGAAGATTCATGAGGTTATGAACTACGACGCTTCATGCACGCCGGCATATTTCATGAAGCGCGTTAGCGCTTCATGATAGATATGCCGGCGTGAAGCGTTGTAGTTCATATACCTCATGAATCTTCAAAAAATTAAATTCATTTCTTATATTTACATTATTTTTCTGATGACTTGCCATAAATTTAAGCTGTTCAACTGTCATTTTTAAAATAAAACACTCTGCACTATATTTTTTGACTTATTGACGTCAAGAGCCGTATTATGACGTAACAATGGAGATATTCATGCTTTTTTGTGATGTATACCTAATGTAGTTCATGAGAAAATATACTGCATCTTATTTGTAAAGAATTATAGGGGAAATTTATTGGAAATGTAAATATTGTCTGTTTGATGGATGATATTTGAATAAAACCAAAATATGAATGGCTGCCTTCATTATTATACAATTATCATATACTTAGTAGTAAATACACGGACCGGTCCGAAAATCCATATCACATATCGGACTGCTGGGCTGAAAATCCATATCAAGCCGGAAGTAACATTTGTATAAAGTTTAAAAGTTAATTTACTGAAGGAATGAAGCTTATTTCAACTTCGCATATCAAGTATTTTAAATATATGATAAATAAAATACTACATTCTAAAATCCATATCATATGACACATCAGCCCTCGGGCCCCATATTAGCCCGGCCACTTGGGCTGATATGACATATGATATGGATTTTAGTATGTCATATTCTCTATGTATTATCACTGGGGGGATCTATCATTGATATTTCTCCAGCTTTAAGAACTGCTAAGTTACTGTATTATGTGAATGTGTTATACTGTTACTGAAAAGATAGAACAACAATAGTCATACTATCTATATATCTTTATGGCATAGCTCAAAGGTTTCGACATTTTTAAATAAAAGTTCAATGGCATTTTTGAAAAATAATTTATTAAATATATACAATGTATACATCTATAAATGTTATTCAATTATATTTACAAATGGTGGGAAAGCTACTGCATACAAAAAATACAACAAATGCAGTATTATACTGTAGATAAGTAATTCAGTCTCTCGTAAAGTTCTCTGCATATTTAATTAGAAATGCTGTTTTCAAAGGATTTGATTTTCAGAAACCTAATTTCTGTAATACTGTAAACTTAATGCATACATTTTGATTTCTCAATAAAGTTGTGTTCAATACAACAGATATTCTAGGCTGAAATTCAACTGAAAAATATAACAACAGCAGCTTTTATATTAAAATTGTGCAAAATGCAACAAAAAAAACCTTGGAAGTTCAGACAATGATGTCTAAGTTTATTATGATGTCTGTCTGGCTGTATATTTTGGGGTTTATATTTAGTTATGGGAATTCTCTAGCTTACTACAGGGTAAACATCATCGCCTGGTACCCCCATCATGATCATAAAGTAGTTTACATCTTGTTCTGCTCGATGCGAATCTAAATATGTGTGACATGATACTTCATATTCCTGGGTTCCAAATGGAGTTCTGAAAGGAGGCAAAAACTTGTCTATCATACAAATCAGAAGACTCCTAACTAATATATAGGTAATTGTTTATGTGGTGTAGCACAATATGTAACAAGAGGCCCATGGGCCACATCGCTCACCTGAGCACTAAGGGTAGGAAAAAGTAGAAAATGGCTTTTTATTGTAAAGTTTAAATCCAAAAGTAGTCCCATGACCAATCATGGATTTGCTTTTTTTAGAAAACGATTTTTAAAGAATTTTCCTACATATATCTTTAAAAACTTTGGTCGGCCATTTTGGCCCCGCCCTACCCCGGGGGGTCATGATTTGAACAAATTTGAATCTACACTACTTGAGCATGCTTCCATATAAATATGATGAATTATGGCTTTGTCATTCTTGAGAAGAAGATGTTTAAAGAATTTTCCTATATATTTCTATGTAAAACTTTGGTCGGCCATTTTGGCCCCGCCTTACCCCAGGGGGTCATGATTTGAACAAATTTGAATCTACACTACTTGAACATGCTTCCATATAAATATGATGAATTATGGCTTTGTCATTCTTGAGAAGAAGATTTTTAAAGAATTTTCCTATATATTTCTATGTAAAACTTTGGT
>PRKT01000105.1:1323092-1370338 GCA_003671525.1 Saccostrea glomerata | reverse complement strand
GGGGTCATGATTTGAACAAACTTGAATCTACACTACCTGAGCATGCTTCCATATAAATTTGATGAATTATGGCTTTGTCATTCTTGAGAATAAGATTTTTAAAGAATTTTCCTATACATGTATATTTCTAAGTAAAACTTTGATCAGCCATTGTGGCCCCGCCCTACCCCCAGGGGACATGATTTGAACAAACTTGAATCTACACTACCTGAGGATCTTTCCCCATAAGTTCCATCTTTCCTGGCACAGTGGTTCTTGAGAAGAAGATTTTTAAAACATACCATCCAATTTTCACTAATTCTCAATTATCTCCCCTTGAATGAGGGCGTGGCCCTTCATTTGAACAAACTTGAATCCCCTTCACCCAAGGATGCTTTGTGGCAAGTTTGGTTGAAATTGGCCCAGCGGTTCTTGAGAAGAAGTCAAAAATGTGAAAAGTTTACAGACAGACAGACGGACGCCGGACAAAATGTGATCAGAAAAGCTCACTTGAGCCTTCGGCTCAGGTGAGCTAAAAACTGAAATAGTGAACCCCAAGTTCAATATTAATAAAGTATATATTAATACATGTACTTTGTTTCACTCTTTGGCTCTGATATACTGTATACAGGGAAGTTTTCGCCCCCGTTTTATTTTTGCCCTAACCTCGGTTGGGACGAAATTCAAAGAATACAGTATAATTTCTTAAGTAAAGTGGTGACTGGGCGAATTATAAGACTGAGGCAATATTGTTTGCTACAATGAAAGGAGGAAAATAAAGCGGGTCGAAAATAACCCTATATACAGTAGTGTCCCCTTCCCAATAAAATGTTGAAGCCCAGACTCATAATAATAAGGCTATAATATATTTGCCCCAGGTTGAATTTTTCAATCAGAGAAAAATATTGGCTCTCCTCCCTCAATTACTAGTACCAGGTATTTATATTTTGGGGATGGAGGGGTAGAAAGATAGGTGTTTCAATATGGCTGTAAAATATTAAACCCATTAGACTTCAATTTTTAAGAGGATAGCTAAGAAATAATGTAGACATGGTTAAGCTTTTATTTATTTATTTTTTTTTTGGGGGGAGGGGGATAATTGGGATGAGGGTGAAGATGTTATGACTGCAATGTATATATATCAAACCTCCCCTCATACATGTCATAGCATTAAACTGCTTCAATGGTCAAGAGGAAAGCCTGGTTCAAAATGAATAACTTTGAAATTTGATCTTAATGTTAATCTTAGAGTTTTATTTTTTGACTGGTTGAAAGAAGAGGATTTAAGAATTTTTAACTATCATATTGAACCCTTATTACACTTCACTCGAAGTAAAAAGGCTGTGAATGTTGACCCCATTACTGGAATGACAAGGGAAAAGGGATTTAGGATACAGTATTATAACAGCAAAATATTGAACCCCTTTAAGTATTATGCTTGATGTAAAAGGAGGGAGTTCTAAATATGGTTGAGGAGGGGGTTAAAAATATGGCTTTGAAATGATGACTTCATTTTCAGTGAGTATATTGAGCAACCTCAAAGTCACAATAAGTCATATTTTAAATACCTCTCATTCAAATAAACTTAATTATCAAAAAAGCAGGTCAATACTAAAGAATAACAAAAACTGCATGGGTATACCTGCTTATCACTAAATTAACTCTAAAATTGTTCTGAAGAATTGTGTTATTAAAAAAATCAAATACATAAATGTTAATTTATGTAAAAGGTCTCTAAAACTTGTACATAAAATTGCACAACCTGATATAAACTTACCTGATGACAAAATTCTCCTCCACTGCTAGATCATTGTTTGTATATTTGTGGTTAATTAAGGTAATAGCATTGGCCTAAAAAGTATAAGAAAATATTTCAATTTATTCAGCAACTGAAATTTTTATATTCATTTTTCAGACAAATGTTCCTTGCTTATCAGCGATATCTACCGGTACTTTAATGCTGCATGCAAGGTGTAGAGGTTTCAACAAACAGATCAAAGTCGCTTACTTAATATTCTAAAAACATATAGTTCATCAAAAAAATTAAGACAATTAAATGTTAATAGTTGTAAAAGGAAAAAATAACTCAAACTAAATCAATCTTAAATTAGTTAATCTAAGCAAACATGTAATTCTATATAAGATTTATATATGTTTCCACTTTCTCAAATGAATTTCTAAAATGAAGTTGTACACACGGGGACAGGGATTCCTTCATACTCCATCCTCATCTGTGGATTGTAATGGAGAATTCTCCATTCCGTCATAAAGGACGGCTCACTGACAAACGTCACTTCCTGTTTGCGAGATCTGGCTGCTGATTTCTCCAGAGTGGCGCGGCAGCTTGATAAATATAGCTGTGAGGAAACAATGTGATATTGCTTGAAAATCATTGTTCATATTTAAATGTGATCAAATATGAATATTTTCTATCAATAGATTCTGCAAAATTTTCACTAAGTTGTCATAATTAATTGATCATTTTTTTTTATAAAGTTAACTAAAGTATCTTTATATTGAATTTTGAAATAGATACAGTATCATAAATTGGACTTACATTTCCACCCTCTTTATCGAGTGTACAGAGATAAAACAAATCTCCGTATCTCAGTGGTTCTCCTTTTTGTTTGCTCCCATCAATACTGAATGTGAAAAATAATTATGCATAAATATTCATGTATTGTCCTCACTGTAAGTAGAATTATAAAGTTATCTCTGTATACCCGGGACTTGTATATCAAAATAAACAATAACACAGAAATGGAATAGAATACTTAAGTTGGAAATTTTCATTCCAGAATAAATGCACTTAAATACCGGTAATTATCCTTGAAAATATTAACTATATAAAGCTATATATTAAAATGTAATACATTGTGCTGCCACTTTCCCTAACCTTGTTATAACAAAAGAGCTTCTGAGATTGGAACAGAGGTCCTTGGAAGCAGACACTTGACAAGGTCCTTCAAGTTTTTGAGCTTCAAGAATTTTGTTGATAACAGGTGTCACACAAAGCTGACAGCTATCTCTTGGTTCCTTGTGGGCAAAATACTTAGTACGATCTTTTGTTCCTGGACATCTCAAACTCACAATATCCCCAAAGTGGACACACCCATCTCTTGATATACTAAGGTCAATCTGCAATGAAAGAAATCTTTAAGTTGAAAATATAATGTTCAAATTCAAATATATAGCACTGTAGTGCACAGTTGTTTTTATGTGATGGCATGATTCTGGGTAATGCAGAAATTACAAGCAGATGCAGCAAAAACTGTCTTACCTTATTGAATATAGTTTGTTCTAATTTTGTTCTTTTTTGGTAAAGGAGCTGTCCTTGTTCCCTTTTTTCTAGGAAATCTTTTAATGTGTCCTACAAAGTAAATTTTTATCATACAACATCTGTGTCATTTCTCCATACAATGAATAATCTGAAAAATTTTGCCTGTAATATACAACAGAACAGTCCCGGCTTTTCCTTGTTAAAATAGCTAAGAGTGTTGACGATGGAGAATTGTGCATTTTCCCCGCATAACCATGATCGAGAACTATTGGAAAACTTCAAAAGAGTTGGGGAAATAATGCCAACTATTAATGAAATAGAAATTCAGTACCTCCTCTAACTGGATGTCTTCATTCCAGTTGCCTACACGAACAGAAGGATTGTAAGTCCTCACGTTTGTCATCTTTGTTCGCTCTGTACAGCTACCTCTGAACTACACGGATGTTTTCCTTGGCAACAATTAAGGACCGCAACAAATAAACTTTATTTTGTTGTAGTTGAGAAAAAATATATATCTATTTTTCTTGAGTTGGATAATATAATTTAATCATTTTACAATAAAAAATAACTTGATGATTTTTTCCTACTGAATTTTTATTTTACAACTTATTAGTTTTGAAAAATGGACGGACAGAAACTTTTTCCCCGGATAGATGATAAATTGCTCAGAAAGCGCGATACCTCTATGAGATTTAACTTTATTTTGTAAAAAGCAGATACAAAAGTTTTGTGGTCCTACCTTTAGGTGTCTTTGTGGATGAAATGTCATTATTTATGACATAATGCATTGTGTCAAATATGAACGCCCTATCACGTCATTCGAATGAACATTAGATCACCAATGTTGAATTTTTTGTTTAGGTCAAACATGAAAGTCATTTGACAATTGACAAATTGACATGAATGTCAAATATGGAAACCCTATCTCTTCTCTATCAAATGTTATAACATTTTTGAAAAGTAAGTCAATCGTAAAGGTCAGGGTCAATGTGTCATAAAGCGTAGTGTATTGAGAAAGATCGTATCACAGGTTATAAATTATACTTATGAAAGGTGAAAACCCTAAATTTTCTCATCCAAAAGCTATAACCAAGTTTAAAGTATTTGGAAAGTAGGTCAACCTTCAAGATCAAGGTCATGGAGCCTAAATCATAATATATTTAGCAAGATCTTGCCACAGGTAATACCGGTACACATATCTAGAATGAAAGCCCTATCTCTTCTCTATCAAAAGTTTTGGCCAATTTAAAGTATTAATGTTTAAATTTTTGTAAAGTAGTTAAAGGGTCAAGGTCACGGGGTCAAAAATCATAGTGCTTTTAGAAAGGTCTTGTCACAGGTAATACACATATTTAATATGTAAGTCTTATATATTTTCATTCAAAAGATATGACCACGATTAAAGCCGGTTTTCATGGCAGGCTGATAGACAGACAGACGGACAGAGGAATGATATATTTTCAAATGTTCTCTCCATTTCGCGAAAGCGGAGGACAAAAAAATGAGGTCAAGAGCATGTATATAACCGTTGTTTCTGGTGGACATGAGGCGGCTTAGTTACATTTCCTCTGTCATGTTTGTCTGATATGACCCCCCCCTCGATTTATGGGATTATGTACCAACATGGATAACTTTGAATTATCTTCATAGCCGTCGGAAACGGGGGGGGGGGGGGGGGAGCCCCCCCCCCCTCCTTTCAATTTGTTCCGACGTCAATGATCTGTCTATGAATTAAAATTGAATAGTTGACATTGTCTGTTGTGTATACTTAAAATAATACATGTATGCATTTCCTTTATAAGATGTACCTTTTTTACACCAATCTATGATACAATAAGGCCTTCATTTAGGGAATCCTTTTAACAAATCTGAAAAAAATTAGGCGCTTTTCTTTACTATAAAAGATATTTACATCAAAAGTATTTCTGAATACTGCTAACAAAGTATAGACACACTGGTTAAAAATTAAAAACAATAATCCAACATTTCATATAAATATTCAGACTTTTAATTATTATCGTCTTTTGCAATTCCTTGCCAGATCGGTTTTCTTTTTCTCTTGCTGCAGACATCATCCAATCAAATGTTCGAAAATTATTCACGTCAAATGAGTAATCTGAGCAGGGAAGATAATCATTTTTAGAAGGTATGTAAATATTCACCAAATTTCAGTGTTTTGTAAGTAGAAAACTTATCAGTTATGTTCATTGAAGCAACAGAACGATGTTAACACGTGCACAAGATTGTATGAAACTGTGCATCGGCCATGCTTCAGCATGTTTGCACCAGGGAGGGTTCCAAAGCGATGGATGGCAAGAACCGAAGTGTTGACAGGAAAATAATAATGAAATATTTGTTGCATCTCGTTATCTTAACTAAAGAGGTGTCCTAATCAAGTATATAGACCTGTTATCGACATCTCAAACGTTGTATTTTGTAAACTGATTCTTTTTTGTTTTACCCAATTGACAATATTCCTTAAAGATATATGAGTAGCAAGAACTCTTAAGATGTTATCAGCAAGTCAGTTGAAATGAAATATTAAATGAAAAAAGAGCTTACATTACAGCTCAATGTATACTCTAAGCAAAGAAGGATTATTGCCACTTTTCTGCAGACTGCAAATTAATTTGCTTGAGAAAGATTTGAAAATAACATTGATTGGAATCTATATGAGACATTGTATTGTATTCTGTAGACCCATACATGTTACAGGGAAAATGTAAAATGTGGCAATTTAACTAATAAACAGTGCCAGATAATTCTTAATATTTACCATTTTTATAAATGCTTACATCATTAACAATTTAGAGAGTTACAAATGTTAACAAGTTAGATAATTTAGAAGGAAGAGGGAAAGAGAAAATGTATTGAAATCATTTATATCATCTAAGGTTCTTGATTTCAGTAGAAGTAAATGCATGTATACAAAATATGGTTTAAACTTCAGTTGGCAGCTCATGGCAAAGGTTAAAGTTCACAAATGCATTTTGTCACATTAGGAAAACATCTGTGAAATAAGAAAACCTTAGCACCATCCATTCAGAAATTATGACCAAGGTTAATTTTTCAAAAGTAGGTCATCCTCCAAGGTCAAACATTCAAAATTAATTATACCTTAGGGAAGGTCTTGTCAGCAGAAAAAAAGATTGTAAAATAAAATATGAAAGCCTTAGTTCTATCTGTTTAAAAGATAAGGCTATATATAAGGTTAAAGTTGGTCAAAAGCAGGTTAAAGAGTCAGAATTGTTGGTACCCATGGTATAGGCTTTTCAACATCAATACACCTGTAAAATTTAAAAGCTGTAGCAATGACCGCAATATATATTAAAGTTATGATCATGATTAAAGTTTGGCAGAATTTTGCAAAGGTGGGGCAAAATGCTAGGTCAAGAGGTCAAATATGTTGGTACACCAAAGAAGTTGTTCTCACAAGAAGTACACCTGGAAAGTATGAAACTTTCAAACCATACCTTCTACCAGTCAAAAGTTTTAAGTTTTTGCACAGAGACTTACAGGGCAAAAACTCTATGCCTCTGAATCTTTGATTACAGGGGCTAAAACTTCTCAGAAACAGAAAAGCCATCATTAATCATACTGAAACATCCTCAGATATTGAAGATTCAACTTTGTTTGAATACATATCCCTGGGATAGGGCCAGGTCACAATGGGTGATAAATTTTTTATCTAGGAATAAAAGATGCTTTAAATATGTGATGTAGGAAAAAATCTATTTAAGATATTTTAATTACTTTTGACTTACTAGTGTAATTAAAACAGATTGCACTGAGAATAAGGAGATGGGCTTGACGTGTTGCTACCTATGTTGCTATTAATGTTATCTATTAGAAATAAAAAAAATATTTCCATCTTTTCAAATATTATTTTAAAGACTTTTATAAACCTTAAAACTTGATTTTCTATAGAATATTATTTTTGGAAAGAAACTTCCTTAGCTGAATCTTCTGATCGATAGCTACATTAGTAACATGTAGAAAGAGAGACTGCTAATACCTTGGAAGTCACATTTAATCTAGTCAATACAGACCAGAAATTGTGGAAATGTCCAACTGATACATCCACTGGGTGATTGATGAAGAGAAGGGGTGTCTTATTGCTCCCCCAGGAGTTAACAGTAGATCAATAGTCCCCTTCTGTTTCTATTCTAGTTAGCATCCTAAATAGGCCAGACTTTTGTTGTATTGATATTCACCAGTTCCTGGGCTAATACACAATGAGTGAAAAAATAATAGACTTCACTTGGAAGTATGAATAATTACATGTGGTATGACATGTATAGCTTTTGTATCAATTAACATAATGATTTGTTTTTATTCTACCATATAAAGTTTTACTTAGTTAAAACACTTGCTGTGTTGTTTTTTTGTGAAGTAACATTTTAACCATGCAGCTGATATAGTGCAGGATAGACATGAAATTTTATTATTAATTAAAAACCTCTGATCTAGATTTACACATTTACACGGTATACAATTATACAGACATACCTCCAATTAAAAGTATTTCTAAAAAGCCTTTCAATATACTTGTCATATAAAATGATTAAATAATGATATGAAGCACTAGAGTTGGATTCTTTACCAGTACTTAATTATTGAGACTCTTCATGCACTGGTATTTTTAGTTTCTCAATTATTCATAAAAAATAAGCCCTATAAGCATATACATGTATATAGATCATAAAAATTGTAAAGTTAAGTCAGTTTATGACTTGTATAAAAGTATTTCCTCAAATGTTATTTTTTAAAGCATTTGAATTGTTCTTTTTTTTTGTAAGAAAGCTTACAGTTATTAAGGAAGATTTTTTTTATGGGATTGAGTTTGTTACACAGGGAAATGAGTCAGTTTTCTTGTTAGTCTTAACTGATCAACAAGGAAATGAGAAACTCTTCCCACTGTGGTCTCTATCTATATTGAGGAGATTGCAATCTCACTGTAAGTAAATTCACTTTCTATTAAATCTGGACAGCTGCTGTAAACAATACTCCTTTAATCCTCCCTTGTCAGAATCCTAATAACCCAGCGCCCCGTCCAACCAAGTTCAACCACCAAGGCCTCCGAACTTAAGTGCTGTGTTAGTAAATATGTATATCTTTCTTTGAAGGAACATGTTTTGCTGAAGTACTCCCAATCAGCATCAAAAGCCTAAAAACAGATAAACTGTGCTGGAATAAATTGTGTCTACTTGAACCTGACAAGTAACAAGGGAATTGAGTGTAGCCCCTATGTTTGACCAATGCCAGATTCCTGTGTTATTGATCTGCTGTCGGTGTATCTGTCTTTCTCTGGCTTATGAATTATTCTTACTCTTACAATAAACATTTGCTTGCAATGTGTTTTTCTACCACTGACATTTCCTATACCAAGTGTTGACAAACAATGTTGCATGGGAATCGCTGTTAGTGTTTTACTGGGTTTATTATTGATCAAAAGTTGAGATTTGATGGTGCATTTATACATATTTATGGAATTTGATTTGATAACACTGTGGAATTATTTTTCTAAAAGATGATGACTGCTTGTTGATGGAAAAGGTACAAATTTTTAATATTACTGTTTAAGTTTCCCCCTTGCTTAAATATTGATTGTTGAACATTTCAATTTTCCTTTATGTATTTTAAATAAGTTCATTGTATATTGTTATATCTGGCTCATTTAACCTGATATTCTAGCGGGGGTAAGGTAATTAAGAAAGGGCCTGTGTAAATGTGGGTTTTATAAAATGTGTTGTGTCATATTGCAAACATTGGGTATACAGCCAGACTAGGTACACCATGACAATTTGGACGGCTATTTATAGACTATCTATTACCCCCAGGATTTTACAGACATGTGTTTACAGAGATAAACATAGTTTAGATACATGGATGTACACTTGTTTGTATGGTAAGAGATTCCTCGTAGGTATAAAAAATACTGAACAATCGTAATGCATTATGAAAAGCATCTTTAATAAATGAGAATTTAAATCAGAATTCATATTTGTAAGTGGTTCATCAGATTTGCAGGTAAAGCAAAAAATTCTTCAGTATGTATTTGTATGAAGGCTCCCCTATAGGAGTATCTGTATAAAGTTGTAGGTTGAATTGGTACATGTATATAGTTGAGTGTTGAGGACATCCCTAGTCATTGTAGTGATTGTAAGACAGGAAGTAGATTTTTCTGCTGTTGTTAATATGTTACTGCTAACATGAACACTTGATAAACACAACCAGAGTAATTATTTATATACCAATAGTAATATTTTTTAATCAAATGAAAATATTAAGGCAATAGTTATAGGAATCTGTGTTGTTGACCTATGTTTAATGGAAAATCTATGTTTTTTATGACATTTATAAATGTGGAAGATTATTTAGGAAAGATATTACCCACTTTGAAAAATTTATTGGTTCAGAGTCTGTCAAACAAAATTTAATGATGGTATATGTATTAGATAAGAGAGAAATTTTAAAGTTAGTACATGTATTGGAATAAATACCAGTTTTCTGTACTAAGATAAATTCTGAAGTAAAAATTGTCAAAAGTTATCGTCAGACATGATTTAACATATATCTGTTGATAGATCAAACTTTATAGGAAAGGAAGGTGGAATGGTATATTTTTACTCTGTCTTTTACTAAGTTTGAGAATTACAATCCAGTAAATATTCTAGTTGAAGTCTCAGTAGTTGTATGCTGTGCGGTGTTGGAACCACTGAGTCCTCACTCCACCTAAGACATATTTTGCGGAAAACTAAAGTATATCTTGTAGATAAGTTTTGTTGATATCTGGCTGATGTTTAACTGCTGTCTCTCTGGGAGCTCAGGGTCATGACGATAATAAGAGCTGTCTGTAACAGACCAACAGAACATGGAATCCCCTGTCTTTGTGGTCAGAGTCAGAGACTAGAACAGGCAAAAGTGAGAGATGTCGTGAGGGAATGTGCTGATTAAACTTTGTCATCCTAAATTCACCTGACGTGGAATGTAACTAGATAGAGGCTCGTGTGTGTAAATTGTTACAAATTGCTGAAATGCCAGGTCATATTACTAGTGAAGTCAGACAATTAATTCATGGTGCTCTGACAGTACTGGATGTAGCATGTAATGATGTGTAGGTGTTCCCAAGGAGGAAGCCTGTGTACACCTTTTTTAAATGAATTTTTTTTCTAATTTTAATATAAGTAAAAATTGTTCAATGAAATAAACTGTCTATCAGGATCATTGATGAGAAAAGAAGTTATGGATTCTGGTTGTTTATTTACCCCTGTCTCTTTGTAAATGATGCTTTTATCTGAATCCTTCAAACATTTGTTTACATCTTTATAATGTATTGTACTTTAATGAACAGAATCAACAAAAGATAGATAGTTTGGTCCCCTTTAGACTTCAGCTAATCTTGAATGATATATGATGTACATTAGGAATATTCAAATGTGAGCAATGTAGCATTGTAAATCATTGAAAAACTGCAGGTGACTTAACAAGCTCATTAATTATGAGGTATGTAAATGACTGACAGAAAAAGAAACAGTGGTAATCTTCTTATAGCTCTAATCTATAATCTGTGTTTAAAACATGTAGGAGAGCTGGCCCTTCCTTATACTAGGTTAGAGCATGTTCCTCACTTTTTAAACCATTGTGTCAGGCTGAGACACAGCATACCCATGAGTTTAGTAATAGAAAGGTGTGACAGTTGATCATTAAATTGAATGTTTGAAGTTCAACTGATACTTTCTTTGTATAATTTCAGAATTTGACATGGAACCTTACAAACATTTAAAACCTTGGACATTAAATTCTCAATAAAAGAAACCATGAAATGGCTGCTACAGGACTTGTGATGGGAACAGGAATGTTTACACACTTCAAAAAAGGAATTAAATTTAAATGAGTCTTGTTGGTGAACAGTGTTCCACTATGGATAGCAAGACTCTTGCCCTACCCTCTCCATCAGTGGTCACACCGAACCGTGTTGGCTTGGTGCGGAGGACAAGTATGGAAACGTACATGGTGCGTATTTATCCGGATCCTTTAATAACAGAATGTGATTTTACATCCATAGAGGCTGAAAAATGTACAACTGCATCAGAAATTGTTAAAGTAGCTGTTAAAAAACTACAGCTTGGAAATCCAGATAAATATGAACTTGCTGAGGTTCTCTCATCAGGGGGACAACTCTGTAAGGAGAGGCGGCTAGAGCCCACGGAAAATCCAGTGCGAATAAAGTTACTGTGGCCCAAAATGGCAGGGAGTAATGTTCCTGCATATAAATTTTTTCTTAGGAAAAAAGATCATGAAAGCATAAATCGAACCTCATCTTGGCGAGAAATATCTAGTGATTCGAGTCGTGTGGATTCTTTTCTTATGACATTCCTCAAACAGCCTACCAATAACAAGGAATATCCCGATTTGTGCAACCTGCCAGACTTAAATGAGATGACACTGTTGGAAAACATCAAAAACCGTTTTGAACATGCACATATTTACACATATGTAGGATCAATTCTTATAGCAGTGAACCCTTTTAAATTTTTTCCCATTTACAATCCCAAATATGTGAAAATGTACCAGAACAGAAGACTAGGGGAGCTACCCCCTCATATCTTTGCAATTGCAGATGCTGCCTTTTACACTATGCTCCGTAAAAAGAAAAATCAGTGTATTGTGATTTCAGGAGAATCAGGGTCCGGGAAAACAGAAAGCACAAACCTTCTTCTGCATCATCTTACTGCACTGAGTCAGAAAGGTTCACATGGCAGTGGGGTGGAACAAACAATATTGGGAGCGGGACCTGTGTTAGAGGTAAGGCTGAACATGGTGAAGGATCAGGTTTGATGTTATAAGAAACTTACATATTTGCTGAAACATGATTAATATACATGTACAAATATACAAAAAAGGGAGTGATTTTCTGTTGAGTCGATCTATGTCCAGTCCCTTTATTTCTTGTGCTGCATCAGCAGTAAATATACACAGTGTTCTTGTAAAGTTTGCCAACTTTCAAAAGGGTAAATCTAAATTGTATATAAAGTATCTGACATTAACAGGGATAAACAACACAGTGTACATGTAAATTATGCCAAAGTACATGTATTAAAAGGGGTAGAATCTTAGCTAAGTATACTGAGTGTAAATGTAAAGTATGCCCATATTCCATGGCAATGTTGCATGTAAGGGGTAAATCTACACAGTGTACATGTACATAAGTAATGCTGACATTGAGACGATGATGTGTGCTGTTTTTAAATTTAGCCTGATATTTCCTGCCGGAGAAGGACAGGAGATAAACATTGTCGTCGTTAGGAAGGATACACTCTTGAGTCACCGTCAGCCACAGGGAAAATCAGGCTTTATACAGTTACATTTTAGTCATTACCATGTCTCACCAGAACGCAAGGTTTCAGTTTTCTCTTGTCAGCAAAATGAGATTGAACTTTTTTAAATGAAATTACATGTAGTATAAATGTTTTGCTTGTTGTAGAACAAAACCCAGAGTGAGATATAAGGGTCCAGATATAACTGTGCAAATATGATCAATAACTTTCATCTAGCGCAAGTTCTACTCTATGAAATGATAGTTGGATAATTTGTAGGCAACAATAAAGCATGTACTAATATGGAGGACCCCTACAAGCAAACAATCATTTAGTGAAGGGTAATCATAAAAGAACATCCTATTACTATTCACAGACGGTGTGACATCATGGTCATTGGAAAAAGATTATTTTTTGATGAATTTGAATCCAATAAATACCTGCAGGTTTCATATGTACATGATGTAAGTTAAGATGAATGATGCCTTTTTAGACTGCAGTAAATCTATGAATGCATATTTGTGTAATTGAAGACTGCATTATGATTTTGGCAGAATTTGAGGGATGATATAAGAACCTTATCGTAAGCCTTCAAGGTTTTGAATGTACATATCCCCACAGAGAATTCAATATCCATTTTATCTAAGCTTTGCAGCAGCTAAACTGGAAATGCTGATATTATTAGGATGAAAAATACAGATAAATTTACAAGTGAAAGGTGATTTATTTGTGCGTTATGTGGGGAATGCATTTTGCTTACCATGTTGAAAAGATAAATGCTGTCAATCTGGAGGAGTTTGAAGGATCTAAGTGAACATGGGGACTAAGGAATGTCTTAATTAAGATACAGTGACAACACCAAAGCTCTCTCTCTCTCTGTCTCTCACTCCCACTACAGCCATGGCAGCTGTGTGCAGATGTGTCTGTACTCTGTAACATTTTGAATGGATATGAACTTATGTATTAATTTCTATAGGCTTTGTTCTCATTTCAAAGCACACAAAAGCATGATTATAGAAATTGATTCTATCTGTATATATATGCAAGTTTGCTGAGGTAGAAGCCAGTTTTTGCAGTGTAATGTTTCAAATACACACATGTATTGATTTGAATGAATTCAATAGAAAACTAGTGCTGTTAAAAAAAACAAAAGTATAGAAAATACACTTAAACAATTAACATACATATGTTTTAACTGTGTTAGATGAATGGATAAAGCATCCTGGTAGATAATAAGATCTATTCTCTGATATACACAGTAGACATGGTAGAATGTATATGGCACTTGATGATGTGTTTACAGATAATAAACCTAGATGTATTGACTGTACCCCCTCTCAACTGTTTGCTGTTTTGTTAATTGTTAATATTAAACAATCTTTCTATCAAATGGGAATGACTGAGATACCAATTCAATGCGATACCAATTCAACAGGGTGGGGGGATGGGGGGTTTGAAATAGTATATTATGCTGTTGCACACATGTGCATATTTTTCATTGGATTGACAGAAACACTTTTAAGCAGTAACCATCATCCAGTGTGGCGATGACCTCAAAAAGGCATGAGATTCTCAGGTGAACAACTTGCTTTATATAAATACATGTGAAGTCTTACCTTTCTAAGCTTCAACATTCCTGACAAACATAAACAGCAAAGTATAAAGATTTAACATGCTATAATAACAATTCATAGAAATTATATGCAGGAGTGTTTTAAAATTAAACCTCTGGAGTACTTAGGGGTAGAAGGTATGCAATGACCTAAAGTCAATTTGATGGATCAAAAGTCAAAGTCAGAAAATATATGTTTGCCATGTTTGGACTAAAATCCTTGTCTGGAACATTACATTTCCCCCTAACCCAGTCAAGCTTAAATTTTACCTAAGAAAAACATGTAGATAGAGGTTGTGCAGTGACCTTAAACCAGATTTGTAGATAAAAGGTCATGGTAAAAAATATTTCTGTGTAAAATCATATTTTCTCTCCCCTAGGCATAGTTTATCGCATACTTCACACATAAAGTGCCTATAGGTAGAGGGTATGCATGACCTTGAATCAATTTTCTAGATGAAAGGTCAAGGTCAGAAAATCTCTTACTATAGAATAGTTGTGCAGAGTGTATTCTCTCTTCCCATTGTTCCCACCTGTCTTAAACTTAAAACCTATGAATGTCCGTGGGTGTGCTGTGTTCTTAAGGCAAATCTCTAGTTAATGGTCAAGGTTATAACGTAGAGCAAAGTTTTTTTTTTTATCCACGTTTTTAACTCTACTGGTCAGAGACCAGAAGAGCTTATGCGATAGTAATGCGTCAGTCGTCCGTCCGTCTGTCTGTCCATCTGTCTGTAAACAATTTTTCAAAATGCTACTCCTCCTACAGTTTTGATCCGATTTCAATATAACTTGGCACACAAGTAGACTACACTAAGATACATAAATCTGTGCATTAGTTTTTGAGTTTGATGAACGGTGTTGCCGTGGTTACTAAAAACAGAAATTTCTGTGAAATGCTTTCAAAATGCTGCTCCTCCTACAGTTTTGATCCGATTTCAATATAACTTGGCACACAAGTAGACTACACTAAGATACATAATTCTGTGCACCAGTTTTTGATTTCGATGAACGGTGTTGCCATGGTTACTTAAATAGAAATTTCTGTGAAATTCTTTCAAAA
This sequence comes from Saccostrea glomerata, assembly GCA_003671525.1. NCBI lineage: Eukaryota > Metazoa > Mollusca > Bivalvia > Ostreida > Ostreidae > Saccostrea > Saccostrea glomerata. Next base: position 1,355,087 of record PRKT01000105.1, on the reverse strand, counting down.
TGCTACTCCTACATATTTGGTCTGATTTCAATATAACTTGACAACAGGTAGACTATACTAAGATTCATAATTCTGTGCATCGGTTTTTATTTTGATGAGCGGTAAGGAGCATTTTTCTATTTATTGCTGTTTTAAAGTTTCAAGTCCCAACTGCTTCTTTTCTCTTCCTTTGTTTTAAGTATAAACCAGTAGAGCTACAGTCTCGACAGAGACTTTTGGTTCCTTAGTGGCCTTATCTGCTTCACCCATAGAGTGCCCTTGGAGAAAGGAACTTTTATCCCAATGACTTCTACCAAAAGTGGATTCATTTGCTCTAGTCACCATCCAACAATGTCTAATTTGCATTAACATACATTATTCAATACATTTTATGTTCACATGATTCCATTGTAGATAAATCTAAATATAATTAAATGGTAGATCTAATATTAATAATCACCCACTATTCTCAATTTTTTTCTAATCACTCTGGGCCTTTTATTGGAGCAAAAAAAGAAAGTATTTAAATAATGAATTCATTAAGAGAGAAAGTGTGAGAAAAAGAAAGAAGAACTTTTTTGAAGTAGTAGATTTGAAATTAATCTGAAATGTGGACCAAAATTCTTAAAACTTGGGTGTCTTTGCATGCAACAGACTAAAGGAATACACAATGGAAGATTAAAAGGTCAACTGGTCCTATTCAATATTTAGAAATCAGTCTGTCTGATCTAAGGTTCTATTCATGAGGTTGACAATGGCTAGGTAAATACTGTCACTTTTAATAGAGCATGATAAAGCCCATCCATTGATACCTGTGGTGTAAGTTACCCCTAATAAACCAGCCTTGAATTTCCCCCATTAACATTATCAAAAGTGATTAAAGTACACCTCCATAGTCAGATTTCACTTCAGTCATTGATTACTAGACGGGCAACAACTTTTACTTTTTCTCATGCAAGTATCTTAACTATCTTTAATGAAAAACTACATTTTTTGTTGAATTATATATATACAAGCTGAAATAAATAATCCTACATAGTTAATTTCTTCTATAGAGATAGAGGGCTGCTGAGGCTTATTATTGGAGCCACCCACCCACACAGGCCCATAAAACTAGCCTGATATAAATCACTGTGAAAAGTGACCCTGCTACATAAACATTCCCCGAGACTTCAGGGCTTATTACTACCCCCATTACTCATCTGTTGGGATCAGTCTCTATTGTGGAGGTTACATTGATGAAGGCCTAGTTTTGTTGAAAGAGATTTTTTATTGTTGAATTGGCCAATTGTATGATTAGTATTTTGTGTATATGTATTTTGTAACCTATTGCTTGGTTTATATAGATAGTTTTAACCTCTCCCATCCCACTTCGCCATTTCTGGTCCTCAGGGTCTATTTCTCTTTTTTTCTTACCACCCCCATCTTCCACAAACATAAAAAATGTTGTGTAGAGGAAAGTAGGATTTCTTTTCTTTTTTTTTTAAAACTTAATCGAGCACATAAATATTTTTAATGCAAGATTAGGGAAGAAAAAAATCAAACATCCTATTTGTAATCTCTTAGCTTAATTGTTGTAAGTAAACTTACTTAAAACTTTAATGTGAAACTTTGACATATAAACGGTACTTTTTTTGGTGATATATTCCATAATATTTGCCCAACATCCTAGAACTTTTGAAATGACTTCAGATTATATGAGATGTAGAACATCTAGTCAGTCAGGAGAGATGAATAAGTCTTAATCATTGTAATTAATTAAAAGTTCATGAAGTTAGTTATGCAATGCATGTGATAAACACCTTTCTTTTGTCATGTACAAGGTCAGGTGTAAAGCATGTTAGCCTAATCAAATTTTTAAAGCCAAATATTTACTTCATGTACAAGTCTTGCTTTAAAAAAGACAGTTTTCAAGAAAATTTTAAAAGCTAATATAGATATTGATCAGTAAAAGTCCGATCAAGGAAGTTAGACTTGCTTGTTTCATATTTGTGTAACATTGAGGAAATACATAGGAAAACAATCAAACCACTCAGGGTTGAAAAAAAGTCCCTGTCTTACAACTTGCTGGTCTATAGGTGACAAATCGTAGCCCACAGTCAACATGTAATGTGTTTATCATGTCTTATGCTTTGTTACAACAAAAACACTAGTCTGACACAACCATGTAACCAGTTTACAATAAGTAGTCAATATATGTGTGTATTTTTTTATGATTAATATTTAAGGCTTTTCACTTAGTTTCTGATACTAGACTGAGCTTGTGAAGTGGAAATTGTAGCATTTTCTCTTTTATTGGGCTTCCTCATACTTGTGTGTTATTGAGTGTAATGTTGATTAAGATGAAAGCAATTGCTTACTTTGAATTTTTAATCAGTTTACTTCATAGGCAAAACCATTCAAAAGAAGCATATGATTTTGTAATTATAACTACTGGTATATGATGATATTTACACTGAACATTGCTAATTCACTTTTTTCACTTTTTAAATAAACTACCAGACTATGATATATCACATCAAGTATTTCTTGTATTTATTATAACAGCTGTTTTCTTAAGAAATGAATTTGAAAAGTAGAAAATGGTATGACTTGAACTAGCTGGTAACTCATCATTTGTCCATTATGACAGTGATTGGAATTGGCATAGTGAAGTAAAACAAAGAGCTCTCAGATATTACTGGGTAAACTAAATGGCTTGGTCTCGTGTGTTGCCCTAAAATGGCATGTTGTATGGTCAAGTTTACTCCTATAGATCACAAGATGTAGTATTTTATTTAACAAATGTAAACTGTAACCTGGGGAATTCCAAGAATTTAACCCTGTCCTGAATGAAATCTTGAAAAGGTCAGTGGCATTTTGATATAAATCATCACCTGCACCTTGTGAATGATCCATCATACCCTGGGGCAGTCCTGCCCTGCAGTTTATAAGGTGTTATAAAATAGCTATTGTGTTGTGTATTGCTGTCATTTTACACTTCAGTAAGTGTTATATTGACCCTAGTCGACCTTTATCATGTCCCTGGGGCTGCAGTTTGCCATTTTGATGATGATGAGGGGGCATGTTTCATTTTTGTGAACATTGATTCAGTTTCTCTGCCTTTTAATTTTACATTATGTAGCTGCTACAATTGCATGGGTCAGTCAATATATGAATTCAAATATCTTTGTAAATATTCAGTGTGATTTCCTGGATTTTTTTTTCTATAATGAATGCAAGTTTTGGAAGCTTTTACATTCTTGCAGTATGTGATATATTGCAGGCAAGATTTTTGCACTGATATATTTGTGATGAAAAATAGATGGATTCAATTAAATTTCTGACAAGTTGTTGGAAGAGAATTCAGCATCCATATCAAGATGAATGTTTACGATAGAAGCATGTTTAAAATGTGAAGATGTTTGATTGTGAAGATAAATTATACACAGAGAGGGAGGAGTGTAGTGATGATCTGTGTGACCTGTTGAGTTTCTGGAGAGATGCCTGTGGTCTAGTGGTCATTCTTCTGTCCAGTGTCAGTGTAACGGTCACTTTGTCAGCTTCCTGTTTACATGTGGGTATATACCTTACATTGACACTTCTGTCTCACCAGTTGGTCTAGCAAAACCTGCATCTCTATTGATAGACCCATTTTTGAATACATGTAAAACACTATATTAAAATTAACCAAAAATATTGCAGTCTAATGATCATGTTGATTAGTAGTCTTGTACAATACGATCAAGACATGCATGCACTTGTATACAAATTTTATAAATGAATCTAAAGGAAAGAGATATTAATTCTTATCCTTTATGAAGATTGAGAATTTTGGGTGTACCAGGTGCATTATTATACCTGATACCTGATACCTGAAATCACAATTTCAGTTGTTTTTATAAGACTACTACATTACTCCATTATTTTGTACTTTTAGGGGATGGAATTTATTTAATGATAGAATTGTTTAAAACATGATGTTACGTCTTTTCAGGCCTTTGGGAATGCCAAAACTGTCCATAATAACAATTCCAGTAGGTTTGGAAAATTTATCCAAGTCAATTACAAGGAAAATGGAATGGTACATGGGTAAGTGTTTTCATGCCGTCCATTAATATATAGCCAGGGTTAATAGTATTTGTCAGTCTGTCTTCTGTCCTCCCATTTGTCTGTCATTCTCTTTTTATCTGTCCGGCCATCAATCTTTGCATTTAGCTTAGTATGAGAGAAAGTATTTAAGAAATTTTTATTATATTTTATTTGCCCTGATACATGGCAAGTGAGAGTTGTTCAACTGCATCAGTTTTTTGGACCATGACCTTCGACCTTGACTTCACTATTCTTTAATTGGGATGTATCTCATATCCAAAGAAACTATTCATTTACAAGATATTTCATCTATTAAACAGAATAAGTTCACTGGGTGGACATTTCATTGCATATCAGAGAACATTATACCCTTATTGGCACGAACACTAACTTTCTTTTTTGTTATACAGAGTTTGTGTATGTGATGCTTACTGTAAATATCCTTAAATTATTACATTCAGAACTAAATCATTTTAGTTATCTCTTCATTTGGTATTAATTGCCCTCCTGATTCTGTTGAATGGCATCTGAACATGGAGTAAGTAAACATCAGGAAGTTAGTACAAGGCATGATAAACACATTGTCACATTGGCCTGGTGACATTCTCAGTAAGACCAAACGTAGAGCAGTATGAAAGGCAAGCAATTAGGACACCTACTGTCTTAATTATGTCACTGGGCTTGACTTTGTGTATCTCTTGGTCTAATTTAAAATGCAAATTGATTATCTATGTGTTTGAATGTTGCCATCATATGATGTACACATGTACTTAATTAATTAAATGAATTGAAATTTTATAGTTTTTGTTTTAATGAATTTAAATTTTATAGTTTTTGTTTTAATGAATTGAAATTTTATAGTTTTTGTCTTATTAAAAAATGTCACCATTATATATTTCAATCACATTTTCATTACCCTCCAATAATATTTTAGTGCAATTGTGGAGAAGTATTTACTTGAGAAATCCAGGATCGTTTCACAAGCCAAAAATGAAAGGTAACATTCCAGGACTATATGTATAAGAAGAGGTTTAAAAATTTCATGATAAATGGCACGGATACGCATCCTATTCCTGATTTTAAACCAAGAGGTTTCTGTGATTCAAAACAATTGCTTGGTTTGTAAGGAAGAAGGTTATAAGCACATGCCATCTTGTTCTAGCCTTGAAAATTCTTGACAGTTTGGCATGTTTTCTGAAACTTCTGACTTTATTTTTTCAATTTATAGGAATTACCATGTCTTTTATTATCTATTGGCGGGGGCTGATGATCAGGAGAAAGAAGCTCTACACCTGTGTAAACCAGAAGAATACCATTATCTCAGACAGGTAACACACAGCTTCTCAAACTGGAATAGGTATTTACTGTTTTTGTGGGGCATGTACACATTTTGCCTTAACTTTCAAATACAGAAAAAAAGAGCAGAAGAAATGAAGGGAATATCAATTTTCATATCTGTTAGAGAAAAACTTAAAAACTGCCAAGGCACTGTAACGTTTGTAAATCTTACATTTTGAGGTACCAACAGTAGCCATAACTTAATTATTGCAAAGAGAGTAAGGATTTAAAGCTTAAACTTTATTTTTAGGATATACTCTTTACATCGATTGATCTTTATGAAGTTTTCATGACGTCTCCAATGCTATTGATAGAAATATACATTACTGCTGGATAGGTTGATGTGATTCAGAGTTTAAGAATGAGAATGAAAGTCTATAGCTAACATAGGAATAAACTACTCCAAAAGAATTTTCATTATCCCCACACCTTACAGTACCAGGTATTTAAATGGGATTCTTATTGACCTATCTGTTGCCTAATTTTAATCAGTGCTGTTTGTATTTTGACAGAGTGGCTGTTATACATTGGAGGGGGAGGATGAGGTTCACGAATTTGCTCGTCTCAAACAGTCCATGGAAATGGTGGGCTTCTCAGTCATCACACAGAAAAGGTCTCTATATAGCCTTCTGTAATACATCTATACTGTGTGGAAAAATAATGAAATATTGCATAAATGATTTCTCAAAGTTTTTTCTTGTTTCCATTGAGATAATGAGGTTTAACTATATATTATGAAAATAATAGAATATTGCACACAGAAAGGTCCAAAGGAATTTTAACACCCAATTTTTTTATATAGAATAAAGTTCGTAAGAGGCTTGCCATGTGTTTTCTTATGCTAAAATCTTGCCTATACATATCTTTCATTGAACATGAGATGGTTTTGTTCTTTCAGGATATTTTCTGTCATGTCTGCAGTGTTGCTATTGGGAAATGTGGAGTTCAAAAAAGTAAGTCATATAACAAGAACTCTCTGATGTTAAAGAATTCCAGAATTCTTTTCATTAGATAAAAAACATGTTTGGGTTCTGCTAGTAAATTTCCCCCTTGTAGAAATTCCCTGGGAATGATTTCTACACAGTAAATAAATACTGTAAAGTAAACCACTCCCTGAAGAGTTTACTATCTACTAAACATTTAGCGGAAAATGTTTCTCTGTAAAGTAAACATTCACCATGCATATCTTTTCCTTAGGATTTTAATGTACTATATTATAAAACATGAGATAACTTATTTCAAAACAAATGGCATTCAAAATTTTTAATAGTAGTACATTGTACACATGTACATGTACTATGCAGAGTTTTCAAAAGGATTAAAATAGGTGGTACTTTGACAAAAATGGGAGATATATTGTGGAAGCAATTTTAATAAAATATTTTTTTTTTTTCACCAATAATTTTGTTGGGGTACATGTACTATCATAATTTTAGCCAGATAGAAGTACCAAGTACAAGAATCTTTTGAAAGGCCTGTGTATGATATCAGGATTTTACAAAATGGTCTGAATTTCATGTTCAACTCAACTGTACATGAATCAGATGAAAATATGTGTAAAAAATATATATATACAAAATTTTAAAGTGCATAAGTGAATTTATATCCATGTAGAAAATGACTTTTTATACAATTAATTTACATGAGACATATAGAATTGCTATTTTCTTGTCTGGAATTATTTTTAAAACAGTTTTACGTCAGAAGACGCCATGTGATCAAAATTTCAAGTTTGATAATCACGAGTCGGAATCATATGATATGGTATTTTATTATTGAGAATTATTATTGAAAATTATGACTTGCGCATTATATATCTGGTTTTTAATATTATCTTAGGGTTCTTGACATTGTCATTAATTGATGGCATTAAATGTCGAGTGCTGTAAAGTCATTTGTTTCTGCTGAAAGGCAATTTCTTATCTATTCACAAAAGTGGAAGAAAATTTTCAAAAAGGAATAGCCCTAGCAAATGCTAAATATTATCTTTGAAATTGATATTTTACTAAAGAATTGCTATGTTTAATGAAGCTAATGTACATTAAATACATATTTTTTTTCTATTTTAGAAAGGGGACCAGCATCATGATGAAAGTGTTACCATCAAAGATCTGGATGTTGTACAAACTGTATCAAGTATTCTGAAGGTGAGAGTATATTGTTTACCTTTCAGGTAATAAGGTGGTAATTGATTAAATTTACTCTGATAGTATAAGCCGTTTATTTCGTGTTTCTAAAATTGTATTTGAAATGATCAAAACAAGATGTTTATTTCTTTTTTCAGAGCTATTAGTCTCGAATTATTGATGCAATTTACACCTTTATTGTGGAGCATGTTTTTTATGTAATAAACAGCAAAAGGTTTATGGTTTATTTATCCTTTTAAGGTAAAAGAGAAGACACTAGTGGAGGCTCTAACACAGAAGCGAGCCACTGCTGGGGACGAGACCGTAGTCATGAACTACAGAATGCACGACGTAAGCTTCTACCACAGTGACACATAAATATGTACTGTCAGCAACAAGCTGAATTGAATTCAATTACTGTACAATTCACATTTTGCTTCTTAATGAACATATATTCCTTTTTTAGCAATATATTTAGAATATAGGAAAGAAAAGTTTACTACAGGACTTTAAAAAAGTATTCCATATTCCTGAGATTTCCTTATAAGGAATTTCTGCATAACTTAGTTTTACTTCATTAAATTTCATTTTGTGTTTTTGCAGTTTTTTTCTAGTGAGTCATTTAAGTCATGCTTTTCTCTTGACATTCATGATACAAATTATGTAAAAATTTTCAAAGAATAGTTGCCTGGGAAATTAGTCTATTCTTTTCTCTCTTGTTTTAGGCCATTGCCACTCGTGATGCCATGGCGAAATGTTTGTATGGAGCACTGTTTGATTGGATTGTTCTGAAAGTGAACCAAGCTTTACTAGCTAAGAGACACAACAGTGATCATCAGGTAAAATGTCCCCTCCCTCTAATCCAATTCCACCCCCCCTCCCCCTAGTGAAACAGGCTTTACTGGGTAAAAGATACAGCAGTGATCATGAGGTAGAGTACCCCTCACTCCAATTCCCCCACAGTGAATCAAGCTCTGCTAGCTAAGAGACATGATTTTATACAGTCAAGTATAATTATGAAAGGGGAATCCTTATGAAAATGATATTTTAAAAATGTTTATTCAACCATCGTTATTGGCGACAGATTATTTTTCCATTGCATCTTATGACTTATCTATTAAGTTTTTCTTTTTTTTGGTTAAATTTCACCCTATTGGATTTGCTATTCGATGTTTAAAGTTTTATTTCTGTGTCCACTATTTATGTAATAAAGTATGAGTCATCTTAACATAATAGTAGTAATACATAACAATCCCAACATTATATTTGTATAGAGCAGATTGGCTACTTATAGATGGAGTGTTTATTGTTATTGGAGTTGTAGGAATGAAGAATTATACAAATTGTTTATCATGCAGTGGTTTGAAAAAGAGTGAGAGCATGTAGAGAAATTTTGAAGGATAATATAAAGTGCCTATTTTACATCGTCGGGAAGAATTATGGGTTCCATTATATAGTTTCATATGGTAAAGTTTGATTTGTTGACTGTGTTTAAGCTATTATAAGTTAGTCATTATTTATGTTTAGGATGTATTTTCTGTGGTAAGTGTCTGCCGTGTATTTTGTTCCGAGTCTGTGACATGCTGTAAATATTGCATGATGATAAGCAGAACTGACTAGCAGATGATGAAATGTTCAGCTGAGATTTGCATGGAATGATATTTAACAATCCGAGATTGAATTTTTAATGTGTAGTTAATAGAGATATTTATTGTACTGCTGTTAAGGTGCATTGTGTTGTTTTCTGAATTAGGAACTCTTGTAGGCTTAGGATGTTGTGACCCCCACTAGATCAATCTGGCGTCACCTTGACCTATTTATAAGCTATAGAATTAGTCAATGTTTAGAACAGTATTTTGTTTGATTAAATTAGTCCATGATACAGCTATCTAGTTTTTAATTTCCTGTTACAGTATTTAATTGGACTGGTTTGATTCATCAATTTTATTTGATGAGGTGAAATTGTAATACTGTTTTTTTGCCAATTTTTGTAGGAGTTTAATTGTCATGGTACAAATTCATGAACTACAAAATGTATTTTTTTTCCAGACATATTACTATTCAACAGTTTTTTCATCTATGAAAACAGATCCTAACAAAACCATATTTTCCCCTCCAACCAAGAAATTTGACCTCTTAAAAATATGTGATTTTACAGTCCACATAGAGATTGCTCAGCTGACTTCATTTTGTGTAATGAAGCTGGTTTTTGAGAAAAAAATAAGGATAAATCATCCATGTTAACCTTGAAAAAGTAAAGAATATAGGATAGATATTGTTTGTTGTTACTGAATGCCCAATAAGTTAGTAGACAAAAACACAAATTTATAGTAATTCTAGTGAAAGTTTCTTAGTAAAAACTTGTTACCATGCTCGTATTTTGGATTAATATCTTGATTTTGTTTTGAAGTTTTCATTTTTAAAAGAAAAATGTTTGTGCCAGATTTTTTTTTTATTGATTGCATTTTATTTTAGTTGAATTAAACATAATTTGTACTTCAGGGGCAATTTTTCAATATTTTTATGAGTAACTTTTTACACATGCAATTACAACATAAAAATGATTTTTTTTTCTCCGAGTCTTGTTTGATGATTTTATTCTATGAGTTAAAGTTTAGTTATTTCCTTTGTTTCCCATAAAGAGTGCATCTATAATATATTCAATCTATTTTTTTTCACAGGGAAACTCTATAGGTGTTCTTGACATCTTTGGATTCGAAGATTTTAACAAAAATAGCTTTGAACAGTTTTGCATCAATTATGCAAATGAGCATCTACAGTATTATTTCAATCAACACATATTCAAGTTTGAACAAGTAAGTATTCTTTACATCTCTTTTTTGTTGTGTTTTATCTCTGAACACTTTGTAATTTGGGTATCTTATTTGCATGGGGCCTCGGGAAGTGATAAATTACATTGGATTAGATGTAAATTGGAGCATTGCTGAACTATTGTCTCTATAACTTGTTTTTTTTTTGTTGTATTTTTCACTGGAACAGTTTCAGAATCTAAAAAATTCAGTTTAATTTAAGAATTTAGTCAGTGTTAATTTGATGTAATGGTTCAATGTTGATAATTGCAGGAGGAATACAAGAAGGAGGGGATTCAGTGGAAGAACATAGAGTTTATAGATAACACTGGCTGTTTGGAGCTCTTCTCACGGCGACCTGACGGGCTGTTCTGTCTGCTGGACGAAGAGTGCAAGTAAGTCTTCTCCTCAGACCATATCTACCTCATCTGTGTTTTACATTATGTATACTATTTAACAGTATGTTGAACAATATGCATTAATTTGGCTTCCTTTATAACTAGGATAAATATTTGAGTTGTAAAATTTTATGTATTTCAGTTTTCCTGGTGCTACAAATGAAACGTTACTTTCCAAGTTCAACCACCATCACAAAGGCAAGACATACTACCAAGTGCCAAATGTCAGGGAGGAGTCCTTTGCTATTCTTCATTATGCTGGCAAAGTCAAATATCTAATCAAGGTCAGAATTCATACTGAAGTGAAGATACGTGTCCAAGATTTTCTTTTTAGTTAGATTCAGTGTGATTTCTAAAAATATATATTTTTGTAAAAATGAATCTTATCTTATGTAGGATTTTCGCGAGAAGAATGTGGACCAGGTGAGACCAGACATAGTCAGTGTACTGAAGAGCAGCAATCTGGCTTTTCTCAGGGAACTGACAGGTATGTCCCTCTGATGAAACGACCATCCAAAGAACCTTTATTTATTTGTATTTCCAACTTTGATCAAGTAGATGACGGTACTTTGTATACGTTGATTGTAGGTTTGGACCCAGTAGCAGTGCTTCGATGGTCTATCATCAAAACTCTAGTCAAGAGTGTGTTTGCTTTCATAGCAGCTGGACGAAGCTACAGGAATAATGGGGGTGGGTGTAGAAGAAAGTTATGAAATAGCTTTAATTTAACATGTTAAAATATGACTTCACCTTTTTGTGCTTCCCTGGATTCTGGTATATTTTTCTTTTGTTTGTTTGCTGAAAGTAATCTAACAAGAATTTGAATTAAAGTGGTCTGTTCTTTTTCTTTGTTAAAGCAAATAAATTATATAGGGGAATTTTTTTCAGTTCAATTATACTTTCAGTTATTTCTCAGTATTTATTCTTTGAAATATAGAGAGTTTTTGTTTTTTTAGGAGTAAAAAAGGATGTTCAAAAGCAGAACAGAAAGAATTCTTTTGACTTTAATTTGGTGGCGGGAGAGAACCTGTTGAAGTGAGTTGAATCCAGCATACTATTCTCATACACAATTCCATCATACTGTCTTCTTACACAAATACCCTGAGTTATCTCCCTTTGCACAGCTGGTTATTTTAAATCAAAAGAAGTTTTTTAAGGAAAAAGAAAAGAATTTATTATCATAATTACTAATTTCTGCTTAAGGCAGTAAAGATAACCAGGTGTTGCCCTCTGCCTGTCTTCAGATATGCTGTATCTATACAATATATGTCCTGTACTTCTACATTTGGAATCATTTATTTGACAGGTTTTTTTTTTTATTTTGTAAAACTGTATTATTCAAACATTTCAATTATAAAACATGTCTTCTGGGTAATGAATTTATAACTTCTGGCTTTCAATATACATGTATCTGAGGCACAGTTTCCAAATTTATACAAAATAATCCATACTTTACCAATATATATATCATGATAGAAGTTAGTAACAAATATGTATATAAAACTGATTGATGTTTTGCTAAGTAATGAAGTAAAGCATTCTTCATACAGTCCAACCTCAGTGCTGGAAATCCTTCATAGGAATGAAAATTATTGCAATTTGTGACATAACCTTTTTTTTAAAAAAAGAAAAATGAGTACTTGTTGAGATATCTGACGTTAGACTGTAATCCAGTTGGACTTTTACCCATCTTGGCTTTGATTTTGTAGTTACATGTATTTTTGTCCAGATTTTAAGTTGCGTGTGATTTTGTGGCCTCCATTTTTCTGTTATTGTTAAACCACAGATTCTACACTATAGCCAGTACCATGAAACTTTTACGCTCCATTCAGTAAGTTTGGAAGCCTGAGGTTTTTATTTGTTTTAAGTGTGGGCTTGCTGAAAGGTGTGATTTTTCTCTCTTCTTAACAAGAAAACTAAAAATTTGATATTGTCATTTTGTAATTTTGTTTCGTTGTGCAGAATTTTGATTTTTTGAAACTGTCACCATCTTCAGCAATTTAAAAAAAATGTAGGATATTTGTTTGACATGCAGTTGGCTTAAATTGTACATTAATCGAGCAAGATTTCAATTTGCAATTTTGAAATGGAGTTGAATTCAATTTTAGATAAATTTATTTTTTGGATTGTTTATTTATTTTGTGGCATGATTTTGGAATTATTTATGTTGTACCTGGGTATATTTATTTTCTTCAACTGTAAGAGCCATTGAAGGATTTTTATTTCCTTTAAGGGTTTATTGTGCCTAGTTGCTAGATTGCTTTTGGTTATCTCCCTTGCATGATTACATGTATAGAATTCTCTCCTCCTGATTCCCTGCAGTAGTCAACACAAGCGAGGGCATCCGTCGTACTCTCCTCTTCACATCCTCCTAGACATGGACGACAGCGGACTTCCTGATGATGACAGTGTATTCCTTAACTTAGACTTACAGCGCAGTCCCAGTGAGGTCCACATGTCTGATGAGGAAATTAGGATTTACAGGAAGGCCAATCATGTTATATTGTATGTTTCTCTGCATGCTGGCATTTTGCATGATTCTCTTACTCTCTCCTTCTTCTGATTTTGCTTTACCTTTATTCAACATTAATGTTGTTGTCAAAATATGGTTGAAGCATGTGCTTTAAATGAGATGAACATAAAGAAATTTAAATTATAATTGATATTCAAAGTTTTAATAGATCATGATAATTTAGAATCATTTTTGAACACTTATGACATTTTTTTCTCTAGCCTTTTCTTGATTTTTAAACCTGTAGAAGGCAAAGTTTTAAAAATTCTAAACATTGTTTTCAGGAAAAACAAGTCATTCCGACCAAAACCAAGACCCCCAACAGTAAGTCAATTCTTAGGACTGAATTCTTAATGAAAACTTTAGAGGTCTACAGAGCTGTTTTTGTAAGTGATTTTAGCTACTAAGGTTCACTTTGTTTTCCAATTTGTAGATGCTGAGGGACATTAAAACTCTGAAAGCTATTGCAAGTCGTACTATGACTAATAGACTAACCTCCAAGAAACAGCCAGCTAGTGTCAGTGCCCAGTTTCAGGTGAGTTTTCTCATCAGTCTTGGTACAATAATGATCATTAAGAATTCTTCCATATTTAACTTGGCTTTCAATATTTTTCAGTGGTCTCTGTCCAAACTAATGACAACATTACAACAGGCCAACCCATTTTTCATCCGATGTATCAAGTCTAATGCTGACAAGGTATTTTCCTCTTATCAATACACTGTAATATTGTTCAAAGGTTGATACTGAATTTACAAAAAGTGACAGTAGAAATGCTCTGACTGTGTTTTGTAGCTGCCATGTACATTTGATGATCTGACTATTTGTGTTTTGTAGCTGCCCTGTACATTTGATGATCTGACTATTTGTGTTTTGTAGCTGCCCTGTACATTTGATGATATGACTATTTGTGTTTTGTAGCTGCCGTGTACATTTGATGATTTGACTATTTGTGTGTTGTAGCTGCCCTGTACATTTGATGATATGACTATTTGTGTTTTGTAGCTGCCCTGTACATTTGATGACGTACTGGTGCTGAGACAACTGAGATACACCGGAATGTTGGCTACAGTCAAAATCCGACAATCAGGCTACAACTACAGACTCACGTTTGAGGTATGCTAGCTACAGAGAGGTGGATAGACATTTACAGTATTCTAATTCTTGTTTACATACAGTGTCATTCATCCATACTATTTTGATGTCAAGTTATTTCGAACAAGGTATCTGTAGATTTAGGGTTATATCGACTGTAAAATTAATATTACTGACACAGTAATTTTATTTTCTTTTACAGGAGTTCATTCAGCTTTACAAGATAATTCTTCCTAAAGGCTCCTTGAGTTCAAAGGAAGATGTTGCTGAATTTTTAGAATCAAAGAATCTTGATAAAGATAACTTCCAGATTGGTATTACCAAGGTAGGAGGATACTGCAGCATTGATATCCAAGACTAACTCTTATTTGGATTAAAGAACATTACATGAATATGCAATTATCATTATTACAAGGAAACTTTTTTATTGTGTAGGTAGTGAAATATTTCATCACTGACCATGTGTTTGTTTTCAGGTGTTCCTTCGGGAGTCTGAAAAGATCTTCCTTGATGAGGCTCTGCATTCTGCTATTATGTTGCGAGTAGTTCGTATTCAGCGATGGTTTAAAACTATCCTGGAAAGAAGACACTTTGTGGCTTTAAGAAGTAGTACACTAGTTTTACAGGTAACAGGCTATTGATTATGTAGCAGAATATGGTGTTCATTCAATCAGCTTTAATGAGAATTATATATTACATATGTCAGTTTAAGTTTTTAAAAGCTTAAGTCCTCTGAAGTTGGAAATGTATCATTTTGAGGTAGCAAATGATAATAATGGACATAAATTTCAGGCTATAATTAGGATGTACCTTGCCAAGCAGCGTAAACTAAGGCTGAGGCGACAACTGCAGGCGGTTGTTACCATTCAGCGATTCATGCGAGGCTGGCGAGCGCGGCGACATTACCTGATTACAGTCAATGCTGTTATCCTCATTCAGAGTTGGTACAAGGGATGGAGGATACGCAGACAGTATGAACAAAATTCCTTTTTTAAGTACAATACAATCAAAAAAAATTTATCTTTTTTGAAGAAAGAATTTTGAAAATTTATATCTCTTGAGTGAACTGAGCTTACTCCATGTTTCTGTCAACAATGAAGAGGAAAATGTAGAATTTCATCTAATGTCTAATAGTCTATGCAGTGTTTCTCTTAAGTATCTATACTTCAAATCACAAAAAAATGATTACTCCTAAAAAAAAAATTACCTTAGTAATTTGAAACTAATAAAATCACAGTTAAACCCTTCTTTATGCACTGTTAAATATCTCTGGAAACAGATACAGAAATCAAATTGAGGAGGCCTTGGAAAGAAGAAGGGAAGAAGAGAGAAGACAGAAACAAGCGGACACGACAAGTGATGAGGGTGTACTCAGTACGGAGGAGCTGGATCAGCTGCCAACAGAGAGCAGGCGTCACTCAGAGTAAGTCATCAAACCCACACTAGTCAGATGTACAACAAATCAAACCCACCCTGTACAGTCATAAAGCAACTTGCTCTACTCACATAGTTAACATAACTATTATAATATAAGCAAAAGCTTGTCATTTTACACTTCATATATGTATGCTGTGTTTGATAAAGTCTTGTGTGTAGTGTGCAGCTTTATGATAATATTTAATTATAGGGATGCACAAAATCAAAGTTCAATGATTGGGATGTGCTCCATGTTAACCACTATACACAAGACTTATATGTGTTTTTTAGTATACATTTATATATTTGCATTTAAATATTTACATTTATAACATGCATGATTATATGAAACACAATATTGGTTATGGAAACATGGCCACTGGAGCAATTTTTCATATACATTTCAATATACACCTATCATATGTAAAAAAGATTCTTAAAAGTCTGAACTATTTTGCTATTGAAAAAATGCCTCGAGATTTTTTTTTTCAATTGATCAGATGGAAGAACCTAAGGAAAAGATATAAAGAATGTTGAAAGCCTTATCAGTTTGTTTTTTGCTTCAAATTTGGAAGTTTATCTTATGTGGAAAAGAAAATCCTATAATTCCTCAATAAGCTGAATAACTGCATTTATCTCGAAAACTGAAATTTTTAAATTAAGTCCATGAAAAACGAAAGTTTGGCAACAGGTTGGTTTTGAGAAATCCTGTGAGGTTTTGCCTGCCTGTTGATTACATAATATACATGAGTATAGCCTGAGGCTCATTATCATTTAAAATAATCAGGAGCAGCGGGATCCATGAGGTCGAGGATTCTGAGTCCGACACAGTGGACTCCAAGATAAAGGAAAAGTCCGTCTCTTACGCTAGTCCTGTCAACCCCCCAACTATTGTTTTGGTACAGCCCACCATCAAACATCCAGATGATGAATTCCTTAACCAAGCTCGGTCCACCTCTAGGTAAAGGGAGTATCACAGAGCTAGCACTGTTTCTCCATGTTGTTGTTCCACAGCTTTCTCTGTTTCAACTCAACCCAGAAAACCTGTCTGTTTAGCTGATCAGACTAATCAATTTAGTTGGCTGGTTTCTTTTCAATGTTCAAGAATTTTTTTATTGTTGGAAATTTCTTGTTTTCAAAATATTCCAGTACTTTTAGTTTGCTTTTAACATAATTTTTTCCCTACCAAAACATACCCTAAACTACCCCTTTTAACCAAAGAGCTTGTGTCAGCTGTATGAGAGTAGTTAGTTTCAGATTTGTTTTAGATACTGTCAACCAACATTTATTCTTGTGTGAGAAATTTCTGCAAGTTTAGCTACCTATGCGAACTCATGAGTAATAATTGACATGAGCCATTTATTATTTTTTTTTAGTTTTAGAGAATTTTTCCCAGTAGTGAAAAATTTATTGTTGCGGATTGAGTTCAAACTTACAAATTGCAGATTAAAGATGAAATGAATAATAGTTGGTTTACAGTATGTACTTTGTAGTCTTGTAGTATTACTGCTAATATGATATATCTAGCATGTATATGTACTTATTTCAGTATATTCAGTATTAAAAAAGCATATATAGATAGGGTAACTCTAAACAGATTTTGACATTGATCAGGAAATTAATACATAGTAACATTTCGGTATGAATCCTGTGATTATAAGTACATAAACATGAATACTGTTTAGTTACTGTGACATATTGTAACCACAATTCTAAATTCAATTAATTCACTATAGAATTATATAGTCAAAGACAGGTACTTGCATGTTTGGGCAACTGTGGGTTTTACATCTCTTTAACAGGAAAGGATGAATTTGGAATGAGCCACATCTGTGGCATGAAAATTAACAAAGCATTCTGTTTTCTTTTTGTGAAAATAGGTTATTTGTTTTCAGATTTAAAATTCCTTTTGTTGTTGCTGATCTTAACAAAATTTGATCAGTTCAGTCTGATTGTCATACATGTATCAATAGAAAATAAATTTCACTACTTATAAATTCATTATTTCAACAAAAGAAACTTCAATTGAAAATTTGTTGTGTAAAAAAAATCTGTATATTACATATGTAAATACTTCATTCATTATCCCAATTTTAAATTTTTTTTTTTCAGAGTTTCAAGTCTTGCAAAGTCTTTCCAGGTAAGCAAAGTGTACACATCAATATGTGTTGTTTGATGATATTGACACTTAATAAATATTTCGTGATTCCTTCTAATATGCATGTCTGTAAAAGTCATTAATCTTTTTAAATTGAAATCTTTAAAGTTGGATGATACTGTTTTCATTTATTTTGGAGTTATCACATAACTGAAGGATGCAGTCTGAAAAAAATATGATATAAACTGCATGATACATGTGTTTGTGGGTACATTTTGATAGGAAACTGTAAGAGAGGGCGCCAGTCATAAAACTATATATTTAGAAAGAGGGCCCCATAAACAAAGAACCAGGTCGTTTCCTGCCCCACTGGCCAAACAAGAATCCTTCTCGGATTTGGTAGGTCCATTGGCTGTTGTAACTGGAGCTTTCTTGGTGTATCTGCTTTTGTGGTTTTATTTTACAGTTTAACAACCCATGTACAGTGTATTAGCCTGTGTTTTGTGTGTGTTGGCTTTATTTGTTACTTAATGTTGTATTCACACAACCCTTTCCCCCCCTTCTTTTTGATATTTATTCACAGATTTTTCATTTCAAGAGTTTTATTTTTGTAATTGATAACTTTTTCATTTTACCCAGTTGTAACTTGTGTTCTTATTTTGTTTCTCAAGAATTATAAGAAAGTATTAGTCAAAAGTTGAGCTATTCTTTTATTTACTTTTTTAACCCAAGCAGTAATTTTTATTGTTAAAATATTAACCTCCCTCCCCCGCCCCCCTTGCCACATTATAGCAAAGTTTGATAGTGTATACTGTAATCTTGCACTCTTGATCTCCCTTTGTCTGTCTGCTGACTGTAGAAACTCCAAATCAGCAAAATACCCTAAGAGACTTGGTACTACTTTCTTTTAAAAAAAAAACCCACAGCAGGTGATATTTGTCTGTTTTGGCTAGTTCTAGCTCTAGTTCTGTATATACTAAACTTTAACATAGGTTATAACTTTTTAAGTGAGAGAGATCCAGACAAAGCCAGTTATAGCTCAGTATCTGACTACAGCCATGATTCTTGGCATTTACCGGTAGATTTAGTAATGTTGTGTTTCAGAAGCATGTCTTGTTCTACAATATTTATTTGTCATTTGTATGATAACAGAGTCTATCACCAACTTAAACAGAATTAATGTTTTGTCACTAATAACTGTATCAAACATCAAAAAGAGAAAACCAGTTGAGTCTAATATTCACAAAGGTATTTTAATCAAAAGTTTAATATAGCAATAAATTCATCTCAACAACATTTATTACATTACAGAAGTCCAGTGTAAAACAATTATTTTTGTATCTCAGTCATAAGCTTCCAGCCTTATCTTATGTACAATCCTTATTTAGCATATAAGTTATCGTGTTATGCTTTTAAGTAGCTAGTAGTATGATATGCATATGTGTATATCTGTATTTACATTTTACAATATATTTATCTTCAGTATGATTTAATAATATATAGAGGAATGGATTCAGAATAGATGTTAATGCTGTATTATGCACAATAAATTCATGTAAATATTTTGTATGGACACTAATCATGCTAATATTGCTAACTTAACCATGTTACAGGAACCCTCTACCCCATCCCCCACCCTGCTGTCCCCCACCAGACTTAAAACCCTGGAGGAGACCCTGGGGAAACGCCGGGAGGAGCACGGAGAAACCCCACCCTCACCTCTCGGAGATTTCTCAGCTGCCCATAAAAGTCCATTCAGGAAAGCTCGGCGCCACTTCAAGAACTTTGTAGGAGGTAAATGTCCACTCAGAATTCATCGACACATAGATAAAACACTGACGGGTCATATCAGTAGTTTCATTCCATTTTACACCATTTGTTAGTGAATGTAGATTTTCTAGTCTCTCTATGTTTATATGTTTTTGGATTAAGGGCTCAACCTTGACTATTTCTTTAGTTTCAAGATAGTTGAAATAGTATTTTAGATACCTTGGTCTTATTTTCTCAAATAAATGTTCTCAGGTCTTTAGACATTAGGTGTCAATTGTTCTTTTATTATCATTTGTTACAGGGAGTCTCAAAGGCAAGAATCATGATATCATTTCATATAGCCATCGAGACATAATCATATGGAGAATGGATCAGTGCATGACTTTCCTGTCACTTTGCATTTTGTTCTTTGTTAAATTGTCTTATCATCCAAAGATGAATGAGAATTATAGTGGAGAAAATCTGAAATTTCTTTCTCTGTATTATTATGTCTCAGATAAGCTAACCTCCAGCATTTGGCGTTAGTAGATAGAATTGGTCAACTAACCATTTCTAAGTTTGCTCCACATTTTATAAACTTGCACATGGTAGAGTATAATATCAGTGTAGTATTTATTTTTTAAACTGCAGTACAACAATTACTAATTCAAATATCTTCCATCCCACAATAACATTCATTCTATACTTTCATCCTAAAAAATCAGTCTCTAGGAAACAAAAACAAATTGATCATTTAAACAAATTCAGCAAGGTAGATTGAACAGACTGCTTTCTTACTAAATTTGTTTCCATTTCTTAACTTGAAAAACTCTGATCAGAATGAAATTTTCTGAACCGATCCATCTCCCCCATATTGCCTTGACACATGAACAAAATATCCTGTGTATATGGTCTTGTTTAAGTAAGTGTGGGAATTTCTTGTCTCGTTAAGAAGCGACGAGCTGTATGCCACCAATCGGATCTAGGTCATCGTCTTTCCGATTCCTGCGCCACAGGAGCAGTGAGTAACGTGGCTCAGCATGGTTGACTTGAGTAGGCTTGAACCTTTTGGACTTTACTGAGCTACTTAAAAAAATCACTCCTATATTTGCTGTGTCCATTAAAGCATGGAAATTCATATTTAATTTTCATACCAATCATTAAAATGATCAGTGCATTCCCATGTATCAGACTATTAAATTGTGAAATTTTATATGGATATTAATGTCTACATGTACAAGTATCTAAGGCTATTTTATTGATAAGGGAAAATAGCTTATTGTTTTACATCGTTAATGTATTATAACATGTTGTATTGAAAAAGAAAAAAAACTGTTAACTTTATATACATTTAACTAACAAGTTCCTGTATATGAAACTTTAAAGTTTTTCTAAGATTCACATAATATTATAGCATGTAAACTGTACAAGGAATGAAAATTGGTACTATGATCTTACTTAAATTAATCTACTGTATCATATACATGTTATTCATTCTTCCTTTACTCATTAACTTCACTAATGGATTTCATGAAGTTTTCATTAACATTACTTCTTATCTTATGAAGTTGACTCATATAAATTGCATTACCCATGGGCTTACCATAAAAATCATATACATGTACATCTTTGTCATTGTATTAGTTTTCAGAATAATTGATTGAGAATTCAAATTGTTTAAACTTTACCAAGTTGACAGATAAAATGGATTGCAGTGAGAATTGGTGTGATTTGAATTTTTCACCCCTTTATTATAGTTTGTGTTTGTTTAAACTGTTTGAATTGGATAGGTTACTGTACTCTTAACTAGTGAAGAAAGTTAACTAAATTTTACTTGAACATTTTACCAATGGTTTCTTTGTAAACACAACAGGTAAAAGACAGGTCAAAAAAGATGAAGACAGTGATGAAGAGACAGCTCCAATCCAGCTGCAAAAACCAAAGCGACCCCATAAATGTAAGTAGATATAGGCTAAGAGTGACCCCATAAATGAAAGTAAATATAGGACCAGTGGACCTACGTATTTACAGCACTCAAGATAATCTACCAAAGTTAGAATATATAGCAAAGGATAGAGAAATGTAAGTAATGGACTATCAAAGCAGACCCCATAAGTCATTGAAAAATTACACAATTATAAAATGTATATAGCAAGAAATAAATGTGTAAAGCAAACAAATCACCTAACTGAGTAGCATCATGACATTTTCTACATATGTTGTTTAAGTATTAAAATGTTGATCGGAAGAGAGTTCTTTAAAACCAGGTTATGGCAACTCTTAACAATAACATATCTTGTAACTGTTTTAAATAGAATATTGTTCAATTTTAAATCGATCTTTGACTTTGTTTATAAGTAAGAATTTTTTAAGGAACCATGCATTCTGATTTTGGTATAGAAAGTTCTGTCTTTGATTGATTTTTTTCAATACTGATAATCAAGCAGAGCACATTGGTAAGGAAAATAAACATGGCATGTCGAAGTGGTAAATAATTAGCCAGATGTACTGAAAAATACACAAGTAATGAGATGTCAGAAATTTGAAGATGAACTGTCTGCATATGTTTACTTTTGTCATTCATAATAATAGAAATGTGGTCTAATATTTCTGTTCAATAATAGAGCTTATCTCTGTCAAATGTGTGTTTGATATAGATGATTGAAATGTGAAGTGATTTTGATGCTCTGTGATTATTTTGAGGTTAAACGTCAGAGTGCATTTAATGATGGAGCTGATTTTCTTTTGTAGGAAATCTAAATATAAACTAAGTACATTTATTTATTCTCAATTGTTTCTTCAATGTTGACAAATCTGTAAGATTAATATACTGTTTAATTTTTTCACACCAGTATATTTTCTGTGTATGATGATGGTGATGACTACATACATGTACATCATAAATGTTGAAATGAATAAATAACCCTTAATTTATTTATTTTTATGTTTTGGTAATGGATACTGGTAGATGATATTCCCCTGTGTATTTCAGTGGGTGTCCAGGTATTACCTACAGAAGTCCCCACCACCCAGCCTTCCCCTGCCTCCCCCACGGATGTCAAGTCAGCTGACGATCAGCGCTCCTCCACAGAAGATCTGCCACGTAAAGGAAGGAAGAAGCCGCGACAGAAACAACAGCTGGACAAGAAGCGGTCGGAATCGCCGGCCCGGGGGAACTGGAAAGTGGAGGGAACGTCTGAGTGGCAGTACCCAGCAGATCTTGTCATCACTGAATTCTCCGAGTTTGCCAACCTGGATATATTCATTTACAAAAAGGTACAATACATCAGTCAAAAATGATGTTACTGTTTATTAAAAAGCTTAAAGGTACTTGGACACAGATTTGAAGTTAATATTTTCTGTATAATATCACAAATTATATATTTTAATTGCATTTCACACCAAAATTAATTAAAAATCTTATTTCATTTAAAAGTTATTAGAATTTCAAATTTTTTGGTGGGTTTTATTGACACATCCTTGCACTTTCACAAATTTTAAATTTATTCTTAATCCTAAGGAAAAGTGGCAATCTTGTTGTGTATTAATGAGAAATATCAAAACTTTAATCCAGAAAAATAGTTTTATTCAGAGTATGAGGGTTGTCCCAAAATTCCGTAGACAAGCGTTGTTTTGTTGGAACCCTATGTCATATATTAATAAAACTTTGTATATAGATTAAACCAACACTATCTAATAAATTTATGGACAAATATGGAGTAACTACACAAATTTTTCCAATTTAAAAAACACATTTCATTGTCTGGTGTAGGTAGGCGGCGCAATACCTAAGAGTTGCAATTAAAATTTGGTATATCATATTTAAAATCCTATGGAAAAGTAATTACTACCCCGTATTTTTTTAATGGAAATGAAAATTCTTAATACTGTTCTATTAACTACATTTCCCCAAATTTTGGTGTTTATGCTTTGATAAATATGATTTTTATAATGTTTTATATACATGAGGTTGAAATCTTACTTTCTAAAAAATGGCGGCTGCGTTGGCACAGGCGGCGCACTGGACTGTGATCAAGTGTTTTGATCCTGAATTCACTCTTACAGAAATATACCAGTCATAACGGTTTGGTAGACTAGGAAACTTTTTCTCATCCTGAGTATTTAAAATGATTAAAACGGTTTCTCTGTGTATATGTAAATAACAGTAGCTAAAATAAAAGACTGGGCTAAGAAATGGGCAAGAGTTGCATTGTGCAACTCCCTTAGAGAAAACAGACAAAAAGCCCGTAGAAATGTAGCGTTTTCAAATTATTATTATTCCATACCTGTACATGCATATGCTTTGTTTACATATTTTATTGTTTGATCATATCATAGTAATTAAGATATTTCACATTTATAACTATAACTGTTTCTTTTGATTTAAGAATTTGATTCTGGTAATTGAAATATTTTCTCCAAATATTTGAACTGTTGACATTTGTACTTTTTGATGTTGCAGATTGCGCCGGGTGTTAGAGAACGATATCACTTTAAATGTTATTACTCGAAAAGTTTTCAAGTAAACACCATAAAACTTCGTAATTTATCTGCCAAGAGCACGCTTTATCCACCCTGAAAATTTTATTAAGATACATTAATTTCTTTAAAAGATATGAGCTCAGTCTACGAAATTTTGGGACAACCCTCATAGAAATGTTAGAAAGCAAAACTCCTTCACAAGTATTTTTATTCCAAGTTAAGTAATGTCAAAGTCTGCTCACCACAACTGCACGGACTGAGAATATATTGTGTGTTTGTTTTGCTTTCGAACATGTCTACTCTGAATTTTCTAGATTATAGTATTAATATTTTTCATTTATACACACAAGATTGCCACTTCTCCTAAGTATGAAGAATAAAATTAAAATTTTTGAAAGTGCAAGGATGTGTAACTTTTAAATGAAATATGATTTTTAATTAATTTTTGTGTGAAATGCTATTAAAATATATCAGTCGTAATATTATAGAGATATTAACTTCAAATATGTGTCCAAGTACTTTTAAAAATATTTCAATCTGTTATGGTGAATTTCTTTGTTTCTGATTTTTAATGCTTTAATTTTTTTCTTCCAGTTGAAAGATTACACCAAAGTTAACAAGAAAGAGACAATCTTTGATAAGGTGTTCAAAAGATCATTAAATGCCTTCCATAAGGAGATGCAGGCAACCATATCTGTAGAAAAACAGGTTTGTCAATGTTCAAAGATATATGTTCTCTATGTGGGATCTAATACATTCTGAAAATGAAAAGAAGCACTCTAGGACTGGAAACAGTTCACCTGAAGCCAGTGTCACTTATCGAAGTAAAATCTTTTAAAAATATTTTCCAACAGAAAGGAGAAATTCATCTGCCCTATAGGAATCTCCTGACTAAGTTTGCCTTGACCCTGGAGGCCGAGGTGAAGCTGGAGAGGACCAATGCTTCGTTTCCAGTCACCATGGGCGTCAACGCATTCCGGGGATTTCTGGATGAGTTCATCAAACATCACAAGAAAGAGAAGAAGAAAACAGACAAGAAAGTGGAAAACAAAAATCAAAAACCAGAAAAAGCAAAGAAGGATATATATGTGAGTGATTGGCATAATTAGTTAGGGAAAAAAAAAACAGTCAAAGGTTATAGATATGCATGTTATATGATGAACATATTCACTGTTTTTGTAAGCTGGACATTAAATACAATGTGGACAAAAATTGAAATATGTAAATAAAGTTCAATTCAACAAATATAGATTGTATGTTATGGTTGGTGGTACATGTATTTCAGGAGTATCTAGGACACAAGTACAGTCTCACCCAGTTTGGTATCCCAACTTTCTGTGAGTTTTGCTCCAACATTATTTGGATCATGGAAAAAGGAAGTGTGTGCCAAGGTTAGTTCATGTGGCTGTGGATGTTGCTTAAAAACTAGAAAAGTTTGATACAGAGATTTATTTTCAAATATTCTTCGTTTTCTTATTTTGACTGAGAATTTGTTGTTTCTAGTTTGTAGATATACGTGCCATAAGAGATGTGTAAACAAGTCAACAAGCCATTGTAAAGGAGCACAGGTCAACCAGGTAAACACAGTCCTAATTAATCACCAGACAGTAACTGGCCTTGCCAGGCCTGTATCTTAAATTACCCCTACAATTATAGAGAAGTTGAGACTTTAATTTTGAATTATCCCTCTTAGAACAGTGGAAAACATTTTATTTGTTGACATCATAACCATGCATACCAATATACGTTACAGTTACTATCTTTCTTGACTTGGCTCTCTTTTCATATACATCATGCTACAATAGTTAGAATTTCTTCCTTGCAAACCTGCATCCTCCAAAATTTTAACTTGCATACATTCAATGCTTTGTAGAATTAGTAATCTAGAGCTTTTTCATGGATACCAATTTATACTGTCTCTGAGGGAAAAAGCCCAATTTACAGTGGAGTTTTATGATTTCAGGCTCCTCTTCCGGTCAAACGACCTTTATCCCCCAAACCTCCGCGTCCACACTTACTGTTTGAACCGTTCCGACCCCGGGTCGAATCACTGGACCACGCCAGACCGACTGTCCTGGCTCTTATTGTCCAGCTCAAAAACATGGCTCAGGTTATAAAATAGAAAAAACTATAAAGTGGCTGGGGTTGTTATAATCTTAGATTTGACCTCTGTTGGGTGGCAACAAAATTATGTAAACCTGACAGAACATACATTGATATATGGTCTATTGGACTTTTGTTACCAACTAATTTTTGTCTTGCTAGGCAAGTAGTCATTTATAAGATAGTTTAAAATTTAGATTAACACTGGAAAACAAGTAGGCATCTATTTTAATCAGAAATGTATTAAAATAAGAATTTAACATTTGTTGTCAAAATCAAATGCTAAAAAACTATAACAATATTTACAGACAGTTGCATGTTTGTATAGATGAGGACAGGTTAAACTTTGTAGGCAGTGTACTAATTAATTAGTTTATTAACGAAGTCTGCTCCTTCTCTCTCACCAGTTCCCAGTTGATTGCTGCTTTTTCTGGGGTTCAGGTGACTTAGTGCGGGTTTTGTCAAACCTTGTGAGTTCTCAGTGTTGTCTTTTTCTCTGGTGTTTTGCTTCCTTATGTTGTACATATTGTTTAAAAAAAAAAGATTTTATTATGTAAGAACTTTATATACTAAGAACATATAAATGTAGCCAGTTTGCACAATTTCTCTAATACAAATATTTTGTGCTAACCCCTTAAATGATGCATTGTGTCATTAAGCTTTCTTTGAATTACATTAGTATTTAGCTTTGCTAATGTCTTGTTTATTTGGCTCTTGCTAGACTTTACTGCACATTTTATACATGTATTGCTAAGTTATCTAATGCAGTCCAATTATATGGATGTGCCTTATTGATATACTTCTCTCAAAGTGGCTGTTAACTTTTTGTTGCAGATTTTATATTTCTTAAACATTCTCGTATATCAACAAACAGAAAAAGATAATTAACCACTAAGACCTCTTTTCCGTTGCCTTACAAGCTTATTGTGCTTTTTATATTTGTACATCTCAATTTGCATAAAATTGTACAGCATATTAACAATGTCCTTTCTTCTATTTTACAGAATCCTGGGTCCAAAGTTTATGGTGTTCCACTAGCTAGTCTAGTTTCTGATGTGCATAAAATTCCCGTTATAGTGGAAAGATTAATAAATGCCATAGAAACCCATGGAATATATACTGTTGGTGTCTATCGCAAGTCTGGTGCTAATGCCAAGGTCAAACAACTCAAACAAAACATTGACAGTGGCAAAGAAGGTAGGGTACCTGACTGTGGTGGTATTACTGTGGCATATAGCTTGTCCATATTCTATTGTTAAAAACCGGATAAGTAGGATAAAATTTTTGAAAAATGAAAGATTTAACCATATATATATATTTAAATTCTAAAAGTTTAAAATTTTTCTTTTCAGATTTGACTGCCATAGATATTGAAGAGTATCCTATTCATGTTTTAACTACAATGCTCAAATATTTCTTCCGTGAACTGCCAGAACCTTTATTGACCTTTGAACTCTATGATGATTTTCTGAGAACCTCAGGTATTCACATTATTTGACAAAAAAAATCCTGATGGAAAATAGTTTTCTTGATAAATTTTTCTTATAAATAATTTCAGGTTGAATTTAAAAGATTCACCAAAAATTACATAAGTACATTTCTTCTTTAAAAAAAATTAAATAAAAATCAGAAAAGAAGAAAAATGTCAATAGTATTCCATTTTTCCATTAAATATTTCAGAAATTCAGGATGAGAAGGAGAGATTACAAGCTATTTATGCTGTCATTGAGAAACTCCCTAAACCAAACCATGATCTGTTTGAAAGACTCATTTTCCATTTAGCAAGAATAGCCAATAATGAACCTCTAAACAAAATGTCAGCTAATGGTTTAGCTATTATATTTGCTCCTGCCTTACTCAGAACCAACAAAAAGCTACAAGCTCAAGATTCCCTCAACCAAGTGCCAAGACAAACTGCGTAAGTCTCTTCATCATCCTTAATCAATCGTCAGGCTGAAAGTTAACAAATCTATTAATGGTGTTCATTAAATGTTTAAGCATTTTGCAATTGGAATTATAAACATATATTTAATTTATTTATTTATGTTTTTTTTTTTTGGAAAATGTAGGCAATTAATTTTTATCACAGTCCTCTGTAAAATTTCCCAAATGTTGTCAGCATTGGTTATTGATGGAAAGATGCAATCTTTACAACCTTTTAATGTAAAAACAACCTAATGAGAACTTATATTTTCAGTGTGATAAAACAAATAATAACAGAACAACTCTTCAAGATGAAGGAGACGTTCAATGACCTCAGTACACTGGAGACAGCTGAGGTGACCGCTGCTGATCGTCTCCATGTTGTTCGCCTCAGTATGAGGGCTAGGGTAAGACTACTCACAGGCCAAAAAAAGGTTACAAGCAAATTCATTTCAACTCTTCTAGTTATAAAGTAGATCTAAAGTGATGGTAATTTACACACATGAGGTACATGATTTTATCTGATTTTGACAAATGGCATTGTCATGGTTACTTGATAAATTTCTACAAAGTACTTTTAAAATTGCTACTACTAAGTTTTTATTTTGATTACAAATTATTTGCCACAAAAAGAGCGTAACCAAGCTTTTTATTTCTGTTACCAAAGTTTTAAGACAAAGCGCTTCTTTTATAAGTACAAGTGAGAAGAGCTTCAAACTCAATAGCTATCAGTAGAGATGCTAAGGCCTCTATTTATTTTACACAGAGCCCCGTACACCCCCCTCCCACTTTACCTGAGCCTGAGGTGATCACTGAGGAGGCAGCAGTCCCTGAGGTGATGGATGTAGAGGAGGCAGAAGAGGAGGAGAAGGCCTTGTGTTCACACATACGGTCCATACAGAAGGAAAGGTCAGTCATAGGATAACATTGTGTTCACACATACGGTCCATACAGAAGGAAAGGTCAGTCATAGGATAACATTGTGTTCACACATACGGTCCATCAGAAGGAAAGGTCAGTCATAGGATAACATTGTGTTCACACATTAGTTCCATACGGCAGGAAAGGTCAGTCATAGGCTAACATTGTGTTCACACATTAGTTCCATACAGAAGGAAAGGTCAGTCATAGGATAACATTGTGTTCACACATTAGTTCCATACAGAAGGAAAGATCAGTCACAGGCTAGCATTGTTTTCACACATACAGAAGGAAATGTCAGTCATAGGCTAGCATTGTGTTCACATACAGAAGGAAATGTTAGTCAAAGGCTAACATTGTGTTCACACATACAGTCCATACAGAAGGAAAGGTCAGTCATAGGCTAACATTGTGTTCACATACAGAAGGAAAGTTCAGTCACAGGCTAGCATTTAAATCTTCAAAACACATCACAGCTTCTGGATTATTATGCCATAGTCAATTTTAATTTAATGTCATATATGTTTGCTGGATGTGCAAATGTTGTATTTTACAATATTTTATATGTGGTAATAACAGATTGCATCCAGCATAATATTGTGAAAAAATTCAGTATTTATTTTTCGAAAAAATTGTAAAAAGGGAAAAAGATGTCACATTAAGATTCTCTTTTTAATGCTTTATTAAAATTTTGAGAAGAAGGTTTTTCTTTGATCACAGGGAGAATCTCACTACCAATCTGCCTGCTTTGGAATGTCGGCACTTAAGTTCTGATGATGATGGTTTGAGTACGGATGGCATGGACAGTATATATGATACTGCTGATGAAGAGGAGAATGAAGAATACGCATTAACCTTTGACCTGCCAGGTATGTGTGTATTGCACAGAAAATATGTTGTGTGATGTGTGTGGGCTTTTTAAAGAACTTATCAAAGATTTTTTTTCCTGTTTGGAGCTTTGCATTCAGAGAATAGCATTGAGAAGTCTGGGAAATCATGTTTTAATTGATGACTAATCTAAACAGAGCTGTGCTATAAAACAAATGACAATTTTAATTACACAATGTAAAGGAATTGGAGTTTATGTAAAGATATTAACATTTATTAGTTCAAATGCATGTCCTCATTATTCTCAGAAAAAGAGAGTAGGTGAGACTATACACTTGCATAACTTGATATGATTGTCAAGAATAGTTTGCGTAAAATATGCTTTCCTTAGGAAATATGACGTAATAGTTGTTGTCAAAGTTGATTTGATTTTGTGCTGTTCTTTTTGGTGTAGACACATAAAGGTAAACAATGACAGGGGAGGTTACTCAGGGTGACCGGTATTTTTTTTCTTTTGCTGCTTTTTATATTCTAGTACCTTTGTTTATAATGTGCTAAATAACCCAACCAAATGAGTAGCAATGGTTTGTTATCTAAGACTTCTTTTAAAACAGACTTTGGAAAGTAAATGTGTACACTATGTGTTTGTACAAAAAAAAATGATTATGTGAAAGAATTAGCTAGAAATATAACACAATTCTTTGGATATATTTAAAGAAAATAAATGCACAGACCATTGATACTCAACTAATAGCAGTCCCCACCGTGCTTTGTATTGTCTGAATTAATTAAGGCTGTCAAATGTACAAGTCGCAATGCACCTTGATCAGAATCTGTACAACTTACACAGTAGTATTAACCCAGATACTTGTTCTTTTCTATAAGGGAAGAAATCAAAAGTGAAAGTAAATTCAAACCAAAGACCAAGGAGTAGTCAAACATAGCAAGTGGTAATTGGAATGATCATATCATTTCTTTTTATCTGTTCCTTTGTTTACATAGAAAATGCCTGTTATAAGCAACATTTCTTTCATTTCATTCTAATATTTCTTTTAATTTCTCAGGGATGGTTTGTGTATGGGTATAATTGTAGGTATATTTCTATACATTAGTTTACCTCTATTTCAGAACTTATTTACTCTTTTTTCTGATCAGAATTAATTTTTGCTGTCTTCATGTATATTTGACATAAACTTAAAACATTTTATTTCTATTCTAAAGAATGATTTGGCCAGTTTCAACCAATATTTGCAAAAAGTATTCATGAAAGGAATTCTGATCTGTGTTACATAAGGACAGCAGTCTATTTCATCATATGATAAGAAAATCCTACAATGATAAAAGAACTTAGTGAAGGACCATTAAACTACAGATAAACAAGAACTCTTCTGTGAAAAAGCATCATGACCCGCAAACATATATTAGTATTATTTATTTCATTTGCTAAGTATAGTAATTTTGAATACTTAGTAATATTCAAATGGTATATATTATTTAAATAGATGTGTGAGAATTTTTGCCTTTAAAGCTTAAGAGCTACTGTAATGAGATTCCCTACATATTCTAATGTACATCAGATATTTTGGAGCATATTCAAATCCTTTAGATAATTAAGGCATAAAAAGGCCACAGGCCTGCTTCTATCTTTATTCAGAGTTATGCATTGGAAAGGTGTATGTCTGTCTGTAAAAAAATTTTCAATTCCACCTTTTCCTTCACTCCTTCACTTTTCATCCAATTTCAGTAAAACCTGGTACACAGGTAAACTAAAACAAGATGCTTAATATTATCAGATTTTTATGAACAATGTTACCATAGTTTCTAATAAATTATAAAAAATTCTTTAAAAATGTTATTCCTCCTGTTATTTTGATCCAATTTTATTAACAAAGAAATAAACAGCATCAGGATACAGACATGAAACCCTGATATCAGTGGTGATTGATGCCAATATTCAGTGTCACCATGTTCACAAAAAAATAGATTTCTGTGTAATTTTTTCAGCTGTTTCCTCTACAATGTAAAAGAAAAATTGGCATACAAATTTACTATACCAAAATACATTATTTTATTATTTTTTTTCAAAGAAAACATCTATTTTCATACAACTATACCCCTCCTCTGCACCCCCCCCCCCCAAAAAAAAAA
>PRKT01000105.1:1225811-1315481 GCA_003671525.1 Saccostrea glomerata | reverse complement strand
ATGAAGTTCCCCAATACATGTAACTTTCAAAGATTGGTCCTAATTTACGTTAATACATGTACATGATAGTATTTTTATATACCGTAAAGGGCGAATCTTCAAAACGAAAGAGGAAAACGGTATAACATATCGAAATACAGGTCTCATTGACTAGGAATTAATGTAATTTGAAAAAGTCTGATAAAATTTCTTAGAAGCTTGGGGGTGGGGATGTTATACCATCCATCCATCAAGTGCCTGACTTAAGGTAATGAGTAAAGTACATAAATATAAGCATATGAACAAAGAAATATCACATTTACTAAAAGCATAATTTATATCAATTGCCAATTTGTGAAATAGATTTTTTACACACATCAAACTATCAAAAGCCAAATTTCTTATCAAATGACGTACCTGTTTGGATAAATTACAGCTCTTATGATAAATTATTATGTAGACACTCTTATGGTATATGCCAATATTTCAATTTAATTTCTATAAGGAATCCAAAAATGTAACTGTAGTCTAAATTAAATTCTTATTAAATTGAATTTCTACAAGCAATCTTAATTTTAAAAAAATATTACTTCATACAGATGCTAAAAATTGTGATAATTAACAATCTCTTCCATAACATGCCCTTATTGTGTTATAACTACACATGTATATAATGTTTATGATATCACACTTCCAGCTTTAAACTGAATATTTGCCACATAAAGAATTTGTAGAAATATAATTCCTCCTTCATAAACTATATCAAATGGATAACAAAAATAGAGCAGAGACTTGCCCATGACTAGTCATTTTTATATAAAAATAGACAATTACAATAAAGTGCCACGCCACAGCATGATACGCCCGTCAAAAAATTACAATTACAATGTATCTTAAACAGTTAAAAGTGCAGGAAAATCATGTCAACCTTGATTTCAAGATTTCAATGATTTTTACACACCTTACAAAAATTGTTTATCCATCTCCTGTGGTGTAGGCATTAATTATAACAAATATTGCATCATTCATGGATTTCTATACCTTGTCAAATGCCTATCATATTAAACAATATCAAATTAGTATTCACAACTTAATCTATACCTAATTAATTTTGGAAATAAAAGGCTGGCCATCAAATATAAACTGACCAACAGTTCTTCTGTCTAATTCCCGAAGGATACAGATAAAATCATGCTCTGAAGAAATGAAAGAGACAATTGCAGCTATAGCCTTCCTACATTGCACACATTAATTAATCTTTAACTGGATGCTTGTCTACTCATTACTCCCAAAAGATTATTGGATCTGCACTATCTACCATAAAACATTTTTAAAACATATAAAACATCAATGATTTTTTTTTAGATTTAATGTCAGACAGTTAATTGTTAATATACAATTCATATGGACATGCAGATTCCACCCCTAACCCCATAAAATTAATTTTCAATTTCATAATATTATGTAATATCAAAATAGTTTAATATGAAATATCAAATTAGTTTTAATTACTTCTCATCAAATTCATTTTAAAACTTTGGCTAACCAACAAGAGCTATTTTTAATCCAACAGGCTTACCCATTTGGCCCAATACTCTAGGGATATAGATAGCACCGATGCTCTTACAGCTACTCCTCACACTAAACTCATTAATTTCTCTCTCTAATTTGACATGCAATATTCTTCTTGACCAGTTATAGATTGCTGTCAAGTATATGCTAAAAAAAATAAGTATTTTCTTGATTTAACATTTTTCTAATAAGGTTAGTGCAATAGTTTTACATTTTTTTTGAATGTGTAAATGAACAGAAAAAAAGGCTTTTTTTTTTAAATCCCACTTAAATTAAAGGTCACAGTGACCTCGAAATAGGTCGGGACACACCTTCTACCTAAGATGCATAAACTGGCCAAGTTTGATGATTCTAAGTCTAATAGTTTTCTAGTTATGGACCGGACAGGATTTTTCCTTATTTGGCTTTAACTTTTTAATTATAGGTCAGAGTGACCTACTTTTTGTGCGCGACACACCTTCTACCCAAGATGTATCAGCTGACAAAGTTTGATAACTCTAGGCCTTATAGTATTAAAGTTATAAGCCGGACACGAGAAAAGCTAACAGACGGACGGACGGACAGACGGACAGACAGACGGACACGAAGCCTATAACATAATACGTCCCGTCTTAAGACGGGCGTATAAAAATAGTCATCACACTATAGCTTCCTCTTTCTACAATGGGCTGTTGTGTTTCTGTTTGCATGCCTTTTTGTGTATTATTTTTCTCATGTTCAAAATCAGCTGGAAGACAGTTTTAACAAAATTAAAACATACGAGCGTAAATTAAGTTACCTCATCTAACATCTTCATTTAATGAGAAACGTTGCTTAGGTTATACTTACATGTATGTACACATAACAGAAATATATTGTGCAAAGAAAAAAAATAGGAAGATGTTGTACCCTGTAAAGAGATGAATAGATTATCAATGTAATATTTTAAATGTAATATAAAAACCTTAATGAATAACTTTTTTAAAAAAAGCACTAGTTTTGACAAGTAGGGCACCATATCATACATTATACGATGTAATGAACACAACTCATTGTGATACATGTACTTGAATCTCCTATTCTAACATAAAACAAATATCAATGGAATGTAAACCAAATTAATTAACCCTTGCTTTCATTATTCTGAGGCTTTGAAATCAGACATACAACAAAAAGCATGCTTATACAATATACTACAATGTTCTAAGAGTCTCAAGAGCAAGCAATACACAGCAATATTAATTGAAATGAAGAGTAACAGTTATTTTAAAGTAAACTTGATAGAAAAAATCAGTAAATTAATATTCAAGATGACACCTGACTATGCTTAAAATACCATATTCTTCCAATTTTCTGTCGAAATATAAAAGGGGTAGAATTGTTCGACATTCCCTATATGAATTTTTTTCTATGCAAATCCTATCACTCTAGCCAAAATGTTAAAAAAATTCTGGATATTGTTCCCAATTTTGTCAATCTGGCATGCACAAATCCTATGGAATAATGACATTGGTCATTTTCACTGAATAAATATATTTCAATTTTTTACTGGTTTTGAAGATATACAGGGCTTGTTGACTTGGACAATCTGATAAGACAATAAAAGGGGCCCTTATTCAGAGAAAATGGGAAATTATCTCACAGGGGCTTATAAGGGCACATATGTGAGAATATGGTCACTCTTTTCACAGTATTTCAGTGCACAAAACAAGGGCAATCTAATCCAAAAAGATTTCAAATGGTTCATTAAACTTGAGTCACGTTTTTAAAAACATTCAACAAACTACGTTTAACAGGTTTTTAAACTCTTAAACACATTCACAGTAAATATCAATAACATTAGTTTGACTTTATCAATGCTGTAAATTCCAGACAAAGGATGAATGAATCTTACAGGATAACATTCAGAATCAGATGAAATCATATTTTGTTTTTAGTGCGGTTTTCTTTGTAGTACGCTGAACTATATAAGATTGCATTAAAAATCCAAAAAAGTTTTGTTTATGTTAACATTCCAGTTGGTATCACGTGTGTCGATAGAACATGTTTTTGTACTTTTTCCGGAAATTCATTTTCATTGGTTAGTTAGTTTAAAGCTTGCACCTGTTAATTAAATGGTATTTTATTACGTAACACACCTTTCATTAGTTTAACAAGTAAATACCATTCAAAAGCTTCTTATCACCCACCCACCCTCACCCTAATTTATATACATGTTCATATTAATAGCGCCTCTGTAACTATACACTCTGTGTTTATTCATGGTAAAAGTTTGGTTGAGCTTGAAAAAATTAGAACATATAGCAGATTTTTCAGAAATATTCATCAAATATTAACGTTCCTTTTCTATACAAAATTGTTCATTTAAGATATATTCTTGTTTTCTTCACTCTTTATGTATTGATCAATTCCATTCAATATATGCTCCTGAAGTATTACAAAATATTGTGTTGTTAATCATTGCTCAAAAAATTGACTTGTATATAAAGTAAAAGTGACCTAGCTAACACAGATATTTCAACTCAAACAGATTCATACCAGCATATATGAACAAAATCTCTTTACAGAAAACAGGATATTGCAACAACAACAAAAAAAGATCAATTTTCCATAACACACTTGTCCAATAAAAGGTCTGGTAATAAATTGAACATATGGATAAATGTAATACTGTAAAACTCTCTTAATTCTTATATATATGTACTATATACCTTTCTTTACATGATTACATAAAGGATTTATTACATTGCATTTATAATTGCTGCACAGTCTCATTCAAACACAGCCAAATCTCTAAGAAAACAAATGGTTAAAGATTGCCTTCGTCCATCATTTTATGCATATCAGCAGTTATTGAGTCCATCTCCTTCTTGTGGGGCCCTGAGGGATTGAACAAAGCATCCATTAATTCGTCTTTTGTGAAGAAGTTAAACACTGTATCCACTCGACCTTTTGATTTGTCCGTGAGGTGGCGCTGTATGAGACTTTGTAGAAGTTGCCGGCATTCTTCAATGCTGGATTTCAGGAATGGTTTCTCGTAGGTAAAATCTACTTCATGAAAGCTAACAACTGTCATTGATAGAGAGTGAAACTTGCTTTTGAAGGATTCTGCCACCTGCAGTTCATCAGCGTTGAACTGATCATTTCTGTAAAGGATGCCCACCTTGATGATGGTTTTTATGATGTACTTTAGCAACTTTTCTGCTTGTTTCTTGTCACCAGTGAAGTCTTTCATTATTCTATAAGCATTGTCTAAAACTTGACTTGTAGTATCGTCAACAAATTGTTTGACAATCTTCTTGCTGGACATCTTTCCTAGTAGCTTCTTCTGGGCCCTCAGCCCAAAGCCTTTAGCATCAAACCCAGCTCCGGGTTCTGCCACTGCAAAAGATTAAAAAATATGCATTAAATGTACAACTTCCATTGGCGGATCCAGAGGGGGGGTTGCGGGGGTTGGAACCCCCCCTTTATTTTTTGCCTAGTGGAGAGAGAGAGAGGGGGTAATACGTTTTCTGAGATTATATATGTGTGCGTCTTTCTCATATGTTGAATAGATAGATTCTCACACATTAAGTTTTCTCCAGTCACCTTCTCTATTATACTTTTTTAAAGAGAGAATGGTAGAGAATATTCTACTTGTTTTTATATATCTTGTATATTATACCCTGGTATGTAATATGCGATGTTTCATTTGATATTGGATTCTCGTGATCTTTGGCTGTGTTGACTATGTACCATTTTTATCATATCTAGATCTAGATCTTTTGAAGGAACTAACATATCATGTAGCTCTTTATTTTAAAGCTCACCCGCATCCCACCCAAAAAAGTAATTCAAATTCTTAAAGAAAATTCTTTATACTCTTCGGAAATGATACCAATCCATTCAATTTTAAGGCTTCCGTAGTTATGAAACGTGTAGGATTTTTGTGTGTGTGTTGTGTCGGACTGGGGGTAAACTTTTTTTTATATAGGACGTGAAATATAGTATTTACTATAATCTTAGATTTTTCAATACAAATCTGTGAATCTTTGCTTTAGAGTATGAATTGGGGGGGGGGGGGGGGGGGGGGGGGGGGGGTGTAGAGGGGCACAACCCTGGAACCCCTCCTTTCAAAAATTGCTGGATCCGCCCCTGACTTCTATAATGCAGCTGATTCATCCCTTACCCCTCTTCACAATAAACTAGACGTTGAATGAAGTAATCTTTATAACTATAAAGTCACATTGGATAGCAATGAATTTCAAGGACATATGGAAGGTATGGTCAGAAAATTATGACTCGATCAGTGGAGTTGAGTATAAATGAGTTGAGTGTAAAGAAAAAATATCTTGAACTCTTTGAAACTAAGGTTAATGCTACACAACGTACAAAAAGGACATAGCAGAAGGTCTGAGAGCTAGAAAATAAAGACAGTCGAATAGCTCTTCAGGTCATACACATATTTATTATAGAAATGGCAATTTGTAACAGGTTAACTTGGTCGGAATGATGGTAAATAGTTACCTAGAAGAGAAAAATCAGTATTTTTGAACTATTAGAGTATTCCCCTTTCTGTTACGCTCATTCAGAGATAATAAGGATCTTGACAGATTACCTGTAACACTGCAGCTACAGGTAAATGGCTCTATAACACCATGTCGTTACCCGTCTATCACATATTTCTTAATTATTTTTATTAAAGGATTGTTGGGTATTGTAAACTGATTATAATATGTACCTAAAATTCCCATTTCTATCCTTTGAAATTACATAACTGCATGTCAAATAATATTATCAAGCAATTGTAAATTTAGTGATTGTAGTTCACAATTTATAGTAGATTTGTAAACATTACACAGATTGTGACATCGGGTCTGATTTTTTTATGTATCTCATACACGATTTTTTTCATTGGTTTCTGTTTCTTTTTTTCTTTTGGCCAATATAATCATTCAAAACAAAATAATTTATATATATGGTATTCTGATGAGATAGAACCATAACATTATACCTACAACTTTATAGTTTTTCTGTTGATTTGAGCAGAGCTTTCAATGATTGAATATATCAAAATATAATTTTTATACAATTAACACACTAATTGAGGAGAACATTTTATGCCACTGACCAATTGGCAATTTCTGTATATGATTGCCATCCCTAATATATATTTATATGTAAAAATATAGTTTATTATTTCTACAATGTGAATATTCTTTGGATTTTCCCTGTCTGAGTGATTTTAAAATCAATGTTGCTTTGTAAATCACTTTGTTATAAAGTTTAATTCATTATTAAGCGTGTTTATTATAAGCGTACTTTACTGTATCTTGACTTGGAGCACTCAGAGGATTGCCCATGACCTAAGCTTGTATGGCCCAAAATTAACATATATACTAAGGAAATTTTACTCTTTGGACAAGGAATTAACATCAAAATTGGGGGTGGGGGTGTAGACTTATCAACAATTTTAAAATCATTTATACACAGTACAGAATTAGGACTCATACAGATACATGTATATCCAATTTATGAGATACCACATTTACCTGTACCAAATTGAATCTAAAAGAAGTATGTATATAAGTGTATCTGAATATATTATTAAATGTATAGGCACTAAAGGAAAGAATTATATCATTTTTAAGAAGTTTGATGACCTTTTTTTCTTTCCAATTTCAATGCTAAGATTCCTTACATACAATGCATCAAAGTGTAAATCTGTCTAGCAGATACACTACACCATGTTCAAGTGGTTTATTCTTAATGAGAAGCCTCCACATTGTGTGAACAATGCAGATGGTCACTGTAAGATGCTTAAAAGTAAACACAACCTTGTCATTGTAAGGAAAGTGGTTAACAATTTCTATGTGATTGTATAAACAGTCAAGTTTCACCGATGTGTGGAAAAATACTCCCCTGTCAATGAGCTGGGAAATTTTCCATCCTTGAAAACCTGCCCATTACACATCAAGTCCTGGGTGTTTCATAAGGTTCATGCATCAAAATACATCAAATTATCTGGTCGTGCAGCCCCCATCCCACCCCCTTATACTCAACTCTCCCCACCCACACCACATTCACATGGATAATAAATGCAGAGGTCCAATGTGGATTGAAAGCCAAATATTAAAGCATATTCTACATTTTAATAAGCATTCTCAACACTTTATGTAATACTTGTAATTAATGATGAGAATTTCATGAGTACCTAAATTGTTTTGTGATGTTCAAATATGGAAAACTATAAACATTCCACTAAAATATATATACTAGTACTTCATACTCCAAATCAAACTCCAGCATGCTTCATATTTAAAAACATCAAAAGTGCATTAATCCTAACTGCTTAGTGCATGTATATAATTATCTGAAATACTGCGAATTTATTCGATCGACTTGAATTAGGTAATATCACCTATTCGAATTGGTAATATATCAACTATTGGAAATGAATACTAAATATCTGCAAAGTTTGACAAAATTTCCTTGCAGCGGTTTATGAGGAGTAAAATGCACTGACAAACTGTTCATCTCTATATATATTCCATATATGACCAAAAATCTAAGTTGAAAAGTGCCAAAATTCCTGGAAAAAATAGAGGAATCAGAATTTCCTGGTAATATGTTGTGTTCTAAATATCTGCAAAAATTGATGAAATTCTGTGCAGTGGTTTTTGAGGTCTTGCGCTTACAGAAAAACAGGACTGATGGACTGACTGACACACTGGCTGACTGACGGGTCAAAAACATCATACCTCACACAACTTGTTGCATGGGGTATAATAACATAACATCAAAGTAAATATTCCTGCCTCAATAAGGATCCACACACCCTAAAGCAACCCCACCCCACCCATCCCTTCCTGTCATTTCTAATCTAAAAAGAATCTCTGCCCCCTCCTGACAATTATAAATCAATTGTTTATTGTGATAATTTGTTAACCACTTATTGGATACATCAACATCCAATATAGTTTACACCTGTCCCTCCATCATTAAAAATCAATAAATAACAAACCAACCTAACTAGTACAAGTCTGCTATGAATGAAAACATAGAAGAGATACAAACCTCTGTATTAACTTACTAACTTTTATCACAAAGATCTGAAAAACTGTCAAATTCATTCACTTTCAATTACTCCTTGATCTACATGTAACTTAGCAAGAAGTTACAGTAACTATATATATGTATATAAAATTATATAAGTAATCAGGAATAGTTAATATAAATGTGTTTTCTTCAGAAAATATGAGCAATTACTTATATTTATATATATTTATATTTATTCAAATATTTATAGATGTTTAGTGCAATTACTCTAGTTAAGTGGTGAATTACTGTGGATTATGGGATATTTTTAACATAATGACTGTAATCTCTGTGGTACATTTAGTATATATGCACGTCATACAATCAACAATACAAGGGTAAACACATTCTCATATCATTATATACTACGTGTGTCTATGTATTTTTATATATGGTATTTTCGGATTAGCACATTACGATAAATATATTCATATATAAATACACACACTACACAATATGTATGCGAGCATGCAAACATACTGATGTCGGACTCGGAACTTCCTGTGTGATCGTCTTCTCCGCCAGACACTGTCATTACATAACCAGACAAGATATTATTATTCATCAAACAAATCGTTATTTATAAAAGAACATTACAATTATTATCATTAGGCATATGATGAATATCAAAAATCACACGTGTAGAATAAAACCAGTATTTAAAATCATAACAAATGTTGTAAAATATTGAAACATTGATCATGATCCAGTTTGGGGTGAACAGAACTACCAGTAATACAAAAACCCATCACTGTTTTTTTTTTAACAAAAATTTTACATCACAAACATACCGTATAATCCCTATTAACCGCCCCTACCCCTATAAGCGCCCCCTTAGGTCTTTTTCAATTGTCAGGAAGTAAGAGCCCCCTGTAAGTGATTAAAATCAACTAGAATCGTATCAAAAAAATGAAGAAAGTGAAAATGAAATTTGTCTATCATCCAATTTCTCAGTTGAAAATGAGCAATTTAGTATAATTTGGGTGGATTATCTTCACTCTAGTAAAGTTAGACATTATCCAAGTTGTTTCTTGTATTTATTTTCATTTTCAAACG
The DNA here is from genome assembly GCA_003671525.1 of Saccostrea glomerata. Lineage (NCBI taxonomy): Eukaryota > Metazoa > Mollusca > Bivalvia > Ostreida > Ostreidae > Saccostrea > Saccostrea glomerata. Next base: position 1,305,818 of record PRKT01000105.1, on the reverse strand, counting down.
AATTTTTGAAGTATTGACATTATATAAAGAGAACACCAAAATAACTGCCCCCTTTCTGCAATTTTCTAAGCGCCTGGGGCGGTTAATAGGGATTTTACGGTATTTGTATTTTATACTTTTATAAAAGTTTAGATACAGTAATAACCAAACGTTATGAAAATATGTCTCACTTATTCAAAATTACCAAATAAAAATCCTGTAATAATAAGGTGACGCATAAAATTGGTGATCTACAGCATTGTGTTCCTATAATAAATGAATTGAAGGATCATGGTGGTGAAGTTGATTTGAGCATTACAATGTACTCATACTTGAACCCTGCCAGCTGCTGCCATAATGTATTCATTAACTCTAAAATAATTTTTAGCAGAAAATGACTATTCTGATGAAAGTTTTTCATTGATATTAACTATTAAGTTGAATAAAGTTTCAAAAGCCTACACATCAAGGAAACAAACACATGTATTATTTTTGTTTGGTCCAATAAGTCATTTTAATATTGCCTTCATGTATTTTACTCTTTACTCAATATCATGTTCTAGTTATAAAATATTGTGTTCAGTTGACTTCATCTCCTCATATCAATTAATCTAACAAGTATAGAACTCAAATACATCATATTTTAATGTATGAGAAATGTCTACATAAAATTTACAATATTGAAAGATTGCACAGTGACTTTTTCCATAATGACCATATCTATAACTCTTTTTACCGTATGAGATTTAATCAGTTTTTCTTGCATTTTATATTTTTTTCTCTGTGAAACATTATTGACTGGTTCATACATTTGCTGCCGTCGCAGGTTCCCAAAGTGCACATACCATCATGACTGATAGCCGACCAGCAGGTGTACACCAATTGACACCTGTGGCTTTAACCATTAAAATAACACTCAATTACTTCTGTTTCAGCCAGCAGCAGTAGCAATCCTATTCTTCTATTTTATGTTCTACTCAGAGAAAATTTGAGAAAGCTTAAAATTAACCAATCTTTCTAGCATTATGAGGGGACTTGCTGTGGTCTTTGCCTTCTTTAGGTTTCTATGAACTAAGACTATAGCTAGTAAAAGTCAGAGGTGAAGATAAGAGCAATTCTGCATTATGTTTCTTGGTGTCAAAAATACCACAAAAATAAAATAAACTGTAAAACTTTACACAGGAATAGGATGAGCAAAAAAAAAAATCTGCAAATTCATCAATGTTATTTCATTTGAGTTAATGAATTAAATAAATTTATAATAAACAAAATAAACAAGTTGCCTACAAACTTTGCGGAAATAGGTATACTTATCATCAATAGTAATATATTGAAGGAAAAGTGACTAGATATTTAAGTAAACTACTGGTAATTAACAATATAATGTTGGAGGACCATATATTAAAATACTGTAGACGTAATTTTTTCCACGGGGTCATAATTCCGCGGAATCTCAATTTCTGTTTAATCAGCGGGTAGAAAATTACGCGGATTTTCTAGATTGTCACTAATATATGCCTTACATTTTTATTAAGAATGCTTGGACAAATTTCCATGGAAAAATTGTAAGCGTTGTAGTCACAAATTTTCTTAAGCTTCAACATTATGGCAAAAAGTTAAAATCATATTAACAAAAAATAATTTTTATACTAACACATGACAATCTGAGATTGATATGAAATCCTACATTGTACTCACTTGTGAACTGATCCGAGACCACTTGAGTTTACATCCACTGCTGAACTAGTCACTGATCACCAACTAGCAGGCAACATCTGCATTAAAACAAAGTCTGAAATTTAATCATCTAAAAAAAATCAAGATGGAGGAACTTTCCACCTCCTTCGATCATGTACAGCAAATGTGGCATCTTACAAAAACAAAACACAATTTTTTTTAACATAGTCAATAATATTTTAAAGGTTGATATTTTCCCAGTGTCAAATATGAATCATCCACTCCATATGTACTTATGTTTACTTGCAATTTATATGAGCATTTAAAAATCTAATATTAATGTCAAATGATTTCTTATACAGGCCATGAAAATTCCACCAGCACTTCACAATTCTTGAATATATATATTTAGTTGCCAGAAAAGTTGGCATAAACAGTTCAGATGTCTGAAACAGTGTTACTCTCATTCTTCTAATCTGAATCATTTGTGTGCATGAAAGCTTAAATAAATGCCCGTGTTAAGTTCAAATGAACCAGAGGCCAGAGCCAATATAGCAGATAAAATCAAGCCATTATGGTCAACATTTACAGATCAATATGTGTTCCAACAACAAAACTATGGAATAAAGAGTCACGAATTTATCTCTTGATAGTTTACAACAGCTGTGGAATTCAAACTAACTGGGAAATGTGAAAGTAAAAGTACACAAAAGGCACCCAAGTACAGTTTTTTTTTTCAATTGCAAATATCAATTTCAAGACTTTTAAATGAACAAAATGATTTTTTAAAAATATAAAATGCATCTGGTCTTACTTAAAAATTCTAGTATATAAAACTTTGTATTTCGCACTTTTAACTTGACCATATATCCTTCATTTTGACAATCTTTGACCTTGCTAACAAGATCTTCATACTTATATTTCAGTATATATGACAAATTAAGGCAAGATTATTATACAGAAAATTACTTAAAAATAAAATCTCCAATGGGTTTAAAAGCACCAGTTGTATATAAGTTGTATATGAGGGTAAAAAGATTATAACAAGACACCCATAAGGGCCTTGAATCGCTCTTTTGAAGCTTTATAACAGTATCACTTCTATTCGAAGCCTCTTTAAAAGCTGTATATTTAGATAAAGTCTTGAAATTCCAAAGGAAGGTCATCATGACCTACATTTACGATAATAAACTCTGAGAACCCAAGATGATTCTAAGCCAATAACTACCTAGGAGTAGGTCATGATGACCTACTTATCATCATTCTCTGAGGACTCCAGATGCATCTACTAAAAGGTTGGATGCATGCATGATTCATGACCAATTATACCTGAAATATTTATTTAAAGTGATAAAATTTAAAAGTAAGTCATGTATTCATTGTGATTAAAGACCTTTAAGGTATAAATATTTTTTATCTTTTGACCTTCACCTCAGAGTTTGACCCATTTTTAAAAAAACTTTAACCTTGGCCATAACTTTTGAACAGTTAGAACTAAAGCTTTCATATTTCACAAATGTATTCCTTGTACAAGACACTTGGATATGAACACTTTTGACCTTGACCTTTGGAGTTTTACATTCATTTGAGAAAATTCAACCTGCATCAGTGTTTCACAAAATACATTTAGTTTCAGATAGTAAAACCATGGAGCAAAGGCCAACCATATTAAAATTACTTTTATGATAAAGATTTGTATCTTTTCAATAAAATATTCAAGTGTATACCAGTATATATGCATAAAACATAAATTTTACCCTACCATTAGATAGATGGTTCGAGTTTACAAAACAAATTGCACCTGCTGTGGGGAGATCATGATAGTTAGAAAGAGCAATGGCCCCTGGGTGTTGGAGATGTTTGGGAAATTCGTCAGCTGGTGTTGTATCATTGTTGACACATTTTGGAACATGCATGTCTATTCAATGCATTAGTTATTGCTATTGATTTGCCTGAAGTTATTTACTGCGAGGTTGTTCTGACACATCAAAGAGATCTGCTCCTGTATATGCAACTTCTGACTTGCTAAATAATTCAGTATACTGCAAAGAGCTTCATCATTCTTCTTTTGTATTTTTTTTTATCAAAAGTAGAAAATGTGACCACAAATTGACTCTTATGCAGTGTTTGAACCTGCCATATCTAGAGAAAAGATGTATTTGTTAAATCCATGCAGCAAAATTTTATTTAAATAAAAAAAAGGAATAGCTGCTTATATTAATTATAAAGTTTAGTGAAAAGGGTTAAAAATGGTTAAAGAGTGAGACTACATGCCTTCAATATGATTAAAACTAAAGTTTTGAGACACTCTTTTTGCATTACCGTACCCCATATTATTAGACTTTTACTATATGATGCCTAGATCATCTGTTTACATGCATGTGCAGCATACAGACATTGGGTGCTAGAAATTCTTAACTGTGCTTGCATTATGATACAATATACATGTACAAGACAATTTACAACTCTTGTTTCTATCTGAACTTTCAGATATGTCATGCTTCATAGCTTGTGTAAATGGAATCAGCGCATATATTATCAAAGATCCTTAATAATCGTATTTCGTCTAACTTATCCCCCCCTTTTAAACACAAAGCCAATGAACTTGATCTTCTTACTTCACGCTTTGATACAAAGATACACTAAATAGGAAAAATTTTAAAGCATAATTGCACAGACAATATCAATAGAAAAGATTAGATTCTGTAGGGTTTTAATATATATTTACTTTACATGGTGGGTAGATTTATATAATGGCCTACTTAAAACTTTAAACAGAGGAAGAGTTTTATGTATAACAATGAACAGTGTGCTTATCAGGAAAACATGAATACATTTTTAAGTTTACAATACCAAAAGTTGCTGGCCTGCAGGGAAATAAATGGAGTAATTATATAGTAAATATTACAAATCAACAGGAAACTTGTTTGTAAAGTAACCAGATAAATGTAAAAACTCAACAGGAAACTTCTTTGTAAAGTAACCAGAACAGTTATTATATATCATGGTAGATATATAGATTACATTGCTATGCACTTTTTTGGGGGGAAAGTACTTCAAATTAATTCAACTCATAAAACTGTAGACCATTATAAAGCACCATCTGACATAATTCACAATTTTTATGAAGTATATTAAAATACCAGACAAACTAGACCAATTAAATATGCCAGCGGATACAATTTAAACTGAATAGATATGGATATCACCAAAAATTGATACCATTATATCTGCATATTACCTCAAGCATTATAAAACCTATCTCATGGTGTCTCAAATTTACTTACCATTACAATAAAAGTTAGTGTAAATTCCTGGTGTTTGTATAAATATATCTAACAGGCTATCTCCCCCTATAAATGATCACAAATGCTGGTGACTGGGTTTCCTGTTAAATCAGTGTGTTGTATCCTGCCCTCTACCTACTTCAACTTCACAAGCTATTATAAATGAATGGCAGCGAAATCCCACTACACAAAATAGCTGACACAATGAATTCATGTCTGATTTAAACAAAAATTGCTGAAATATTCATTCCACCTACCTAATGGGTAATTAAACCAGTTGTTACAAGAATACCTCAGAAGATCCTCAATTATTTCCGAGAGATTTGTTCTAATTTTTATGTCAACTTTTTTGTGATTAAAAAATGGTTTTCTATTGGAGAAAGATTATTTTTCTCTACACCTTTTATTCTTTCAGACATTCCAGAGATTAAATATCTATCATGAAGACTGCTACATTGTGTTGTGAGTGCAGTAAAAAGAAATAATATACATTCTGAAAATATTGTAATAGCTATCCCATGTTGAATTGCTATTTAATTGATTATTGTAAGGAAAAATGTACCTTCAGTTCATTATCTTCACTGTAAGATATAAAAGTCAAATGTGCTAGGAAACATGATCGAGGAAATGAAATACTTAATCAAACATTGTTATACTTTCTCAGATCAGCTGCTATTAAGACTTGGCCAGGGTATAGAAAAAATGTATGAACAATTCAACAGTATTGTAGTCCATTAACATTTATTCACAGACAAGAAATTTCTATGGGTTTTTGCAGCTTCCATTTATTCGCAAATATTTCTTGCATATATACCAATTATTCGCTTGTACCATATTAAGAGCCATTCTCTGTAATGATTTGAAATTTTATATAGGAGCTGTGGCACGCATAGTCTCAGAATTTCTCCAAACTCTCTATGATAAAAGTCATTGATACCCTAAACTGAAATCAGGCAAAAACTGGTTGCTATGTATTATAGTTACCATGGCAACATGTCTTAAAGTTAAAAAAATGGCATTTTTAAACATGTTTAGAGCCCCATAGTTAACATTTGCGGCAATGCAAACAATTGGCTATGACTGTTTCTAAGGTCAGATGTCTCAAATGCATGATAAACATGTTTGGTAAATCAACTATTACATACGTTACTATGGTAACAAAGTATTCAAAAGTGAAAAAAATATTCATTGAATTTTAGAAAGTCATACACATAAAAATAAAAAGCAATTATAGGATGAAATGTGACCAAATAATAGAAAAAAAGAGCCTTGCTTTTTCTAGTTTTTATTAAGCCACAGTCAAGATTTAAAGTGGCTGAAAATCTCGATTTTTCAAACTTTTACGGCTGTTGCCATAGCAACCGAGACACATAGCAACGAATTTTTTTTTTATATTTGTTTCTGGTGTCAAGTACTAAGCATGGGTGAAGTTTCATCAAATTCGGTGACCATGCGTGGCAACGAAGTTTAAGTGGTTACAGAGAATGGCTATTAAATTTTATGTAAAATTTTGTCTCGGTTTTAAGTTATTTTGGATGGATTCTAAACTGAATATTATCAAAAGTAAAATATGTCGCAAATAATAGTTGGTCAGTGGTTTACAGTAATTGATGGACAAATTCTTGTGAAAAATTACGTCAAGTGTTGTACATGAATTATTAAAATATGTCCACAACACAATTAATCTAAACTCTTTAAATTAATAGTCTTACACGGACAAGTTATGACAATACTCAGTAGCCTATAAGCATCTTTTTCTATTATAATCTGCCCTATAAGGAAGGAATATGTCGATCTTCCAGTCAAGATAAAAAAAATGCAATGACGTTATTTTATTTCAGAGAAAAGTATTAATTCACAATCACCATTCACAGCACTGCTAACTCCTTTTCCATAAATATTTGTTGGTCAAGGAAACTTTTTTCACAGCACACCCTTCACACAAGGATATAAAGTTACATGTACTTGGCACTCAGACACTAACCATATATACTCGCCTATAAGTCGGTCCGCCTATAAGTCGGTTGTATTTTTTTTTAGGTTATTTGGCAGGGATTTGCCGTTGACCCGCTTATAAGTCGGTACAATTATTTTTCCAGAATCAGATGATAATTTCTAATAAATGCTCTGATGTTTTACCCTGATTTCAATTAATATTTTAATATCAAAATGAAGTCGATATTCAAATTTTAATCATAGAAAATAGATTCTGCCCTCTTGAGGTTAAAAATATTTTTTTTATTAAATACATGTATATAAAATACATGTAATTTATGTTTAATCTTATAATACATAAATGATATAATGTATCCATACTTTGTTCAACGATAGCTTTTGAAAATGTTTAAAGAAAACTATGATTCGCCATCTAGAAAAATTTCTGTCTTTTTATGACTCGCCTATAAGTCGGACATAGACTTTTGGACTAAAATTTAACTCCCAAAATACCGACTTATAGGCGAGTTTATACGGTAGCTTAAAGGGGAGAAGCAAGGAATTCATATAATGATGTCTTCTGGCCCTGAATCTATCAGAGAAAAATTAATTGCAAACTTTTTAGACTAAATCTTATTGGACCAATAGTAGTACATGTATACTCAGGAGAGTAAATTCAGAAATGTTTTGTAGCAGAGTAAATGTTTCAATTACCGGATACTAATGAGGGTTAAATCCATAAACTTTAATACATATGATTATACTTTATACTATATACGGGAATACTTTATTACAATAAAACTTGGTTAAAACAAAGTCACTGGGACTTGTGAAATTACTTTGCTATATCTGTAATTCATAATATTCATATAAGGAGTTTATGAATTTATACACATGAAGTTTGGGTTCCAAGATTACTTCGTTATATTTGCAAATTCGTAATAAATGTGATCATACGAAACAAGTTTGACTTTATGATTTTAGTATCTTTTTCATCTTCTGCAATTTTGTTTTAAAATCTAAATGTACCATTACGAAAGGAAATCTAACTACAGGAATGCCATGTTGAATATCCATGACATTCTCAAGGACATTTATAACTGAGCCTGCACACATGCAGCACAATGTAAAAATAGATAAATGACATGGGCTTCCTTGTTACCATAGTGTATTTACGTATCATTAATTTCCTTATTCCTTAGTTTTACACAACTATAATAATACTGCCTAGCTCTACACCCTGACAATTTATGTTTGTAACCCAAGACAATCTCATAGTTTAGCATATTGCTATTAGACATCTTTTGTTCATGCATGTATGCACTTCTGAGATGCATGAAGAAATTATAAATAAAATGCAGTTATGTAATGCAGTGAACAGAAGCAAACCTTCCATCTTCATCATGTTCATTAATCACATGAGCTTATGCAGGTAAATCTAACAAATGCATTTAGATTTAAAAATAGCAGAGATCTGCAACTGCTTGAATAATATTTTAGATTATCTTAGGCCCATGAGTACCTAGTATGAATGAGATTTGAGTTCACAGAGGAAAACAAAAAATGTTATCTTTTTCAAAATTTTCAAAGCTAGCTATAGCTGTAACAGAATAATAGAATTTATTTAAGGAATAATTGTCAACTTTTTTGGTTTTATGATAAGATTTATGCATAAAATTATCACACAAGAAAATCACATCATCATCAAACTGACAGTTAATTGTCTGCTATAATTATATAATTCTGTGAAAGTTCTCTCTCTCTCATTCAATCCAGCTTAGAACATGATTTTTAAAACCATATGTCCTATCAATGAACTATATAATAGCTTTATGAAGAAATCAAAATTTATTTTTTAATACATGATCAGTTTTGTTAGCTTTATCTAAGACAAAGAAATTAGAAAAGTAGCTGATAATATGAAATTAATTTTCTATAAATTTAATACTAACATAAGGAAGAGTTTTACGAATTATGCTGGTCAGGGGATACAAATGATGGGGTTGCTGATCTCTGCTTCAAGCAAGGATTATGGTATTTTCATCAACATATCCTTTAATTCGATCTTTAAATAATAATTTCTAGTTGTATTGGAATCACGCTAAGAATTCTGTTATGGTAGAGGAAATAAATGCTGCAGACCGGGATTTGAACCAGGACCCCCTGAATCTCTGGTCTGGTGTTCTAAGACTACCAACTGAGCTATCCAGCGGGTCAACGGCTATCAAACCTGGCTGACCACCACATTTCTCCCTTCTTCAAGGTCTTTCTTTGGTCCCTCAAACCCCAACCCAGACTCATCCATGGCACGCCTCTTACCTGTCAGCTCCAGGGCAAGGCAAGGCACCAAATGTAACCGGAGAGGAGAGAAATGCAGCGATTCACATTTGTTGCTTAAAAATTTATCGTGAACATGGTGAACAGCTTAAAAATTAAAATGAACATTACACATACTTGTATTTATTTTGTCATCACAAATCTAGGCCTAGTTAATTTATCTTGTACTGGGTTTGATATATACATTGTATAATACAGCATCATGTTGACTGTGATTATGGTAATTATGTCATATTATCAGTATATCACTCATAAACATACACACACTGCAAAGCATGTCTGTACTACTATTAGTACTGTACTCTGTAAAATGTTTTAAAGTAAACTGCTAAATTGTATAAGAGACCTTATTACCACTCAGAATCCGGATGTACAACATCTGTGCTAGTAACAAAGGCTAAACTCTTTACAAGGAAACAAATTAGGGAGAGAGAAACCACTTAGTGTTAGGCTAGACTGTTAGATTTGTTGTAAAACTCAAAATGACAAGATAAAACATTTCATGAGCTTTAAAATAACATTAATTCTAAACTCTTATACAGACTTGACACAAAAAAGACTTACAGTACCATTTAGGCCTTGCCATCAGACCATAGAATATAATACACACGATAAATTTTAAAATGAAAGCAGTACTCTCCCTCGTGAAGTGGGCGACAGAAAATAACTAGGCCCAACTTCCTGTAGTGAAGATTGTAAACAAGTCAACTTTTTAAAAGTTAATAAACTTTTTAAAATTCTTCCTTTTCTAGACTTACTTGTGATCTATGGAAGATGACAAAATAATCTGAAGCTCCTATGACATTAATAAAACAGGCACTTGCTAACTTATCCTAGTTGAACGACCATACACAGTCCATGACGTCACACAGGCGGATATGCATGATCCGGAAGGACTTTCTTAAAATTTTGTCAACAGTTGTATTTGGCGACAAATTCAAAGTCATTAAACCTTAGACCTTTAGAACAATAATTTAAAACGATTTATTCATACGAACATCTCTAATTATATAGGCCTATACATATATACTTTCATTCACTCTTTCATTTAATATTTCCTCTCGTAGGAGATTGCACGAATACATGTATTATTAATTTGATAAATATTCAGGAACATGACAAAGAAATAAATATAAATATAAATACATATTTTAAACATAAAAAAGAATATTATGTGTACATTAAATTACAACAGTATTTACACAATAGGCGATGGTTACTTATACATGTATTACTTATATTATTTAAAGAAAACATTCAAGCTAGAGAATATTTGGAGTTACCCCGCATTGGCAACAGTGTCAGTAAAACAAAGTTCTAAAATAATCCATGTTTCATTAGTTTTAGTTCAAAATGTGATTTTTGCTTTGAATAAATACAGAACAACATTATATAAATGAAAATTAGTATCACAGTAAAAATTTTTCTATAGAATGTACGTTATCTCTAATCCAATGTTCTAAACGGCTCTTCACACTGTTAGGCAAAACATAAAATAGATGTCACTCTTTGATCATGGTCATAGGAACCGGGGGCAAAGTGGGCGTCCCACAATAATTTTGCCACATGCAGTAAAAAAAAAAAACCACACAAACTGTTTTTCATCCCTCCCCCATAATAACGTCTGATAATCTGATATGATCCTGTTTTGACTATTTATCAAGGAAGTTTTGTTTGGCAACCCCCTCCAAACTGATCTTACTATGAAGTTATGAACCTGTAGATATGTAAATGTACCTTGGAATAAATACTCTCTACTACTATATAGTTGTGTAGTTTGGGGAAGTCATAATGCTATCTAGAGACGTTTTAGAAGTACTGTAATGTTCAGTTGAAGTTTACAAAATTTGTTAGTTTGTTGTTTAACGTCCCTCTCGAGAATTTTTCACTCATATGGAGACGCCAACACTTGCCGGTGGAGAGCTACAAATTTTGTCCTTTACTCGGCACTCAGGCCCATTGAGCAGTGAGGAATCTTTTTCATGCCACACGGGACCTCGGTTTATAAATACGGTCTCATTCGAAGGATGGATCACCACGTCCCGTGCAGTGGGACTCGAATCTTATAACCCCCGACATAAGGATCAACTCCTTACTTCGCGACTCTAGAGCAGACGCTCTAACCACCTGACCACACTGGCGAATAAATCAGCAGAGATGTCAGGAAAATTCTAACTTCTAGCGTATTTAGAAAAAAAAAACCGTTTCGCGTACGTATGAAAATCACTCGATTTCATAATTCTGGTTCAAGGTATGTGTAGTGACAATTGTATAATCGAGAATCCGTATGTTTATACGACGACTATATGACAGAATTTAAAAATTAACGACTTTTTGTATAAAAATTAATTACATGTGTATATGAAATAGATCTGCGTGAAACAACATTCTCAGTATTGTACCTCCTTTGTAGGCCTAAAGGTTTTCTGTACAAAAATTAAGTCGGTCGAATCAGGCAATCTTGAAATTGAAAAGAAAGGTTATTAATAATTTATTGCAGCCCGGAGGACCGGGCTGCTGTATACCTATAAGTTTAAGTGTTGGTGTATGGGGATTGGGGTGGGAGTAGTTATTCAGAATTAATGGTTTTCTAAACATTGAAAAGTTTGTTAATCTGAATGTTCTTTCCCTTTATAAATTACGAGATACATAATATATTTACTTCCATGAAGTGAATCTGTAAAAATATATATGTTTTTTATATTTAATGTGTAAAGTTGCTTATCATTTACTATCGAAAAAACGACAGGTCCCTTTTTTAAGAATATCGAATATTTCTTCTCGCATAAAAACGTACTATGCACAGTTCGTGTTTTATATTCTAAAATTGTAAATTGAAATATAGGTGATGCATGTGTCTAACTTCAATTTATGTTTATGCAGCCAACATTTACTTGAGGAATTGATCAAGTTTAAAATGGTATTGTATTTGTTTGATTTTTATCCGACTATAAGTTTTCAAAATATTCGCGACTATCGTCTCCATCCATTAGACTCATGCCTTTTCACATAATTATATCGAAGCGGTTTGATGATCAAGACTCATTTCCATTGTTTACTTTATGTATTTGCCGGGCGACAATTGATGGTTACATCAATGCTTTCTTGTTTTTCATTAGTAAGAGCTTATTATTTTGCATGGCGCAGTGGTTAGAGCGTCTGCTCTCGAGTCGTGGAGTAAGGAGTTGATCCTCACGTCGCGGGTTCGAAACCCACTGTAGCGACATGCACCGGTCCTTCCGACGAGACAAAGCGAGGTCCCGTATCGCAATGGGTGCATGCATGCTGGAACGTAAAAGATCTCTCACTGCCTAATGGCCGAAAGTGGCGAGTATAGGTGAGATTTTGTAGCCCTCCATCGGCAAGTGGTGGCGTCTACATAAGAGTTAGATAATTATCGAGAAGGACGTTAACCAACAAATATTTTCTATTTGTTTCTTTGAAAGTTAGGTGAGTTGATTTCTTAATAATTCAACCGAAATGTAAATTTAGCCAAGCGAACTGCCATGAGTTAAGGAGCACTAATATGCATGTAAATTTAGTGCGTTTGTCTTTTTGTGTTTGACGTCATTGGGTGGAAACTATTGAAATTGACATGGGAGGACTCGTGTAATTTTAAAAATAATCTATTCGACAACATTTTAAAATCTGAATTTAAATTACAATTTTATTTCACAATGAAATGTAAATATAAGGAATCACTAAGGATGCCCCCGCCTTCCAAATGATTATGATGACAAAGTCTGCGTTTTGCTATGGGAGAGCCAAAAATAAAATAGGAGGTGCATAATGGCAATATGTAATAAATAATCTTTGAAAGTATCATTTAATTTTATTCAGTGGTATAGGGGGTAGCTGTGGATAACTATATCCATCAATATCATAAATTGAATGGCAGAGTCCATGATTGTTACGGGAAACCCGAAATATGTGTCCGACCAAGAAGTAAAATAGAAGATGTACAATGACACTTTGTAACAAAGATTCTGTGAGATTCTCATTAAATTTCATTCATTGGTATAAGAGGAGTTGCGGATAAAGAGATGAGTACTGTCCTTTCTGACATAATTTATTTTATCAAATAAACTCTGCATAGTAGAGTTTATTTGATAAAATAAATTATATCAGAAAGGGCAGTACCCCAAAGCGTATCAGACGGACATAAAGACGGACAGACATCCCCCTCTCTATGAACCCTCCCACATTTCAAGCGGCTGGTATAAAAACTGAAACACCAAGACTAGATAATGAACATCAACACTAAATCAGATTAACCCATCACCTTAATTTTTATGTATAAAAATTGAAGATTTACGGAATTTTGGGGTACTAGATGTACTAGCTCAGATTTCTAAAGCCACAAGAGCATGTCTTGCATTGCGAAACATCTGGAGGTAAGCAAGGATCAGCATTAATACTAAAATTAGCTTTTTTAGGAGTAAATTGCTTGGGGCCATCTTGTATAGTGCTGAATCGTGTAACAAAAGCTATTTCAAACAAGCCAGATGCATTGCAGACACGTTCTTGCCGAGTACCATCTTAGGATAGGTCACATATATAGAATGCACCAAGCCTCGATCCATCCCATACAATGGATGCATTGAGATGGACTCTGGTAAGAAGTAGAGAGTAAGACCAAAAGAGATCTGGAGAAGATTGGTGGAAAAAGAAATGAAAGAGAATAGCTAGACATGGGAACAGGTCAAGAGTTGGGCACAGGACATTGAAGGCTCGAGTGACGGCCTTATTTGCTGATCAGGACGAAGAGGACTAAATAAAGTTAATAGAATAGGATGGATAAAAATTTTACCTGTAGATTTAAGTGGTGAGGGTAATTTAGTGCGTAGTTTTGGCAACTTTGTTGATCAATTTAACAATTCCCACCATTCATCACAGTTTTGTAAAAAAAAAAAATCATTGTGATTTAATGTATACATGTACTTTCATTTCCTTTGTAGAATGAGTAAATTGGCCAGCAATTTTCCTTTGCTTTTCATTATAAAAGTGCATTGCTGAAAAAACTAGTATAATTTTAAGGTGCATGTAAAGACTAGTACAATAACATAATGAATGCAAATCATTTCCTTTCAAAATATACTGTTTTATTTTTGTTATAGTACAAGTTACATCGAAGTCCTTGCTAAATATCAACAAGTTTTCCCAGCTGTTCTCTAACTGATAATTATAAAACACAACTTTTCAAACGGAACAATTGAAAGATTATACTTCGACTTAAATTGACATTTTAAGTTTAAATGTATTTTGTTATTTTAATTTGAATTTAAATTTTCTTATCTTGAAATGGCAAGTTCTCAAAGATCTCATAATCTTTCCTGTGTGCATTATTTTTAAAGACACATTTTCCTGTCTGATGAATTGCAACATTCTCATGCAAATAAAAACCAGATATTACAAAAATCAACACATTCCTTGAGAAAAGGTAAGAGTTATGAACTTTTCCTAAACAGGTAAATTATAAACAAACTGCATGCTTGTATCTATTTTTAATTATTGCACATGTATATACGTCATCAAGTCCAGTTGAAGTGGCATGGTTTTTTTTATTTGTCGTTCATGTTTTCCCTTTCCGGAAGCAGAGAACGAAAGCGTGTTTATACTAATAAGAATTTTAAGAATATTAGTTAAATATCAATTTTTTATCTTCCATATTACCTGGTTATAAGGATGCAGTGCAGCGTCTGTTGAATTCAAGACTTAGGAGGGATTCTTGTCTAGCTTCTTACTAGATAAAATATTTGTTTATATGTCATACATTTAATTTAAAGGAATTTAAAAGATCATATTTTTATCCCCTTCTCTTAATACATAACTCTGAATAGTTTTAAACCGAGTTTGAAATATTGTAGGGATTATATCTTTTGCCATCGTCGGAAACCCACGGGTGATCTCGTCTTTAGTATAGACGAGATCACCCGTGGGTTTCCGACGATGATCTTTTGCGAAACTGCGGCGTATGAATTCGAAGATATCCTTTTTTCTGCTCCTTTAAAATACGACAGAAAATCTGTTATATATACACTCAAAGACATTGAGAACATTTCTTCTGACGTAACTGAAATTGATAACTATATATGTACTAAAGCTTTAAACTATAGAGAAAAAATGATTTTCAATACAAACGTTTTACTTGTTAACTTTGAAAGCTTCCAATATAAGGACAGATTTGAGCGTAACAAAAAGATAAAAGTGCTTGTTCTCTTTCTTACTTAATGATCATAATCATTTTGTATCTGTATATGACTTCATCATACGTGAAAATAAGAAAATTTGAAATATACCAAATATATTTAAAAATTAATACCCTAAAAATGTAAGAAAAAAAATGAAGAAAAATCGGACAAGCCAAAACCTGCTTTTGTGAAAATATTTATCTCAACTTAGTAGCATCGTCTCAGAGACCCTTTTTGATGATTTTTTATGCAAAACAAGAACATTCTAAATTTTGAGTAAGAAAGATAGTTTTTTTTAATATTGCTCTAAAAACAAAACAGGAGATAAAACGGAAGTTGATGGACTAAGAACATTTTTTAGATGCGAACGAGACTGGAGTTATGAAGGTGATATACTTATCAATACTATATAAAACACAAATCAATATACAAATGAAATAACATTGAACATCGAATATAATGACATTATAGGATTAAAATTCTTTTGCAGGATTATGGTGGTGAAAAGTGAGTACTGTTCTTTATTTGAATAATTTCATTTTATCGAAAAACTCTCTATTTTCCTAAACTAATAAAAAAATTTCAACTTACTCAGTCTCTCTCCATAAAAATCTATAAAATAATATATAAATACTTAACAGAACTAAGACATCGAAAAGCGGAGCACCCCCCGCAAAATGGCATATCTTTAAATAAATCAAGACAGCATTGAACATCGGGCCAGATAAACATTTTGTCATTTCCATTACGCACACAAGGACACCCCCCTCCCCCCTAGATCGTCAAACTCTGCTTCAAGGGGATGCTTGTAGAAACACGGTATAATTTTGAATTCTTTTTAATTCAGAGAGTGTGTATTTCCATACATACTAATGAACTCTTTAAATACAAAGATATCACTGACATTTTGTTTGTGCGAATCCTAATTGAGTAAATAATTGTCGGAGTTTTATATGAATTCTGTTTATAGAACGTGCACCACGTGAAAATTAACTAGGGGGATTGTAATATTTGAGGCTTTAAGCTATCTAATTGGCTTAAAGTGCCGATATACTATAGTAGCATGTCTGACTTCAACAACAAAAAGTATTCACATTTTAAGTCTGGAACAAAGATTTTCTTTTTAAAAAATTACGTCCACATCCTGGAACTGAATAATAAGATACATGTAAATGCAACCATTCCAGCAAGAGTTGAACATACCAAAAGTGGCACAATGAAGGTAACATTAACGTAAATATATAATTTCTTAGAATATTGTAATGTTAAAAATAAACTGAACGTTTTTAAGATATCCTAAGTTTTGCTTTCTATATTTTCTATAATCAAACTGGCGAAATTCTATGGCAAACTAAATCTGCTCGCATATTAACTTAAGTTTACTGACAAAGAAAAAAAATCTGATATTTCTTACATAGTTTTTTTTTAATAATGTTAAATATGTGCTTTTGATATACATGTAAGGATTAGGACTCGATTACGCAACCAATTGGCCGCACGAAATATTAATACCTGAAAAACACAATGATATCATTTTGTGAATTTTGCAATTACCTCCCCTAGTAATTTCAAAATTTACAACAAGATAAAGATGTGAAAAATTAAGTTTGTCCAAAACTGTTATTTTTCGATTCAACTGAAATACTGCTATTTTCAGCAATTGACGTGCATATTTTTTGTCCTTTACATATTCGTTGGCGATATTTTCCACTAACCTCGCTGTAATTTGTCGCCCAATCTGAAAGGCCAGGAAAAAATCGTATCGACACATATTGACGATTGTGTCGGTACGTGTTTGTACCAATGGACGACAATTATGTGCAATGAGAGCAGGTACATTTTGTCGACAGCGAGAATATTCGAAGGCATCCTGACCTTACGCGTTCTATGAGCCCGATATTCTACAACGTGCAGATGCACACCCTCTGCATTAATAAGATCAAAAGATGCCGTGGCCTTTGTTCTCAAATAATTAGCAAATTTAATGAAATAAAATTTCATGGATTTAATATTCATAAATCTTATTATGTTCCCTCTAATTTTTACGAAAGCCTACAAGGGTCAAATTAGAAAATGAAGAAAAAAAAAATAAGTCGTAATAACGACTTTTTATCTCGTAATAACGACTTTTTATCTCGTTATAACGACTTTCTTAAGTCGTAATAACGACTTTATTAAGTCGTAATAACGACTTTTTATCTCGTTATTACGATTTTCTTAAGTCGTAATAACGACTTTTTATCTCGTTATTACGACTTATTATCTCGTAATAACGACTTTTTATCTCATTATAACGACTTTCTTAAGTCGTAATAACGACTTTTTATCCCGTAATAACGACTTTTTATCTCGTAATAACGACTTTCTTAAGTCGTTATAATATATATATATATATATATATATATATATATATATATATATATATATATATATATATATATATATATATATATATATATATATATATATCCAAAATTTAAATAGTGTCTCAGTAATCGGATAACAATATTAAAAAATGGTAAAAAGAAAACACAAAAATCCTCAATTAAGCTTTAGCGCTTTCATTTTCAATCTTCAGAAGCTTATAATAGTATCATAGTAACAGTGATTATGACGTAATTTGGTTATATATAGCATAGACTTTCACGTTGATATTTTGAAAGTTTTTGTCTGTGAACGAGGAATGTAAAAGTATATTTTTACAACAATTTTAACCCCTTCTTTGCAAAGAAATACTTACTGAGTAGCCCCCAAACATTTTTTGTTGGTTTAGCCCCCCTCCCCCCTTTTAGTTTGCTTTCGACACGCGCTTATGTATCATATATAATATTTTGAAATGATTTCTGCAATGCGCAACACTTATGTCTTCAATTTAGCGGCTTATTGATTTAGATTATATGTGTGTAAACAAAACAAGTCCAAATATTGCCAATAATTACAGATTGTTGTCATAAATGAATTCAAACTCTAATGCAACTCTGGTGCAACTGTTTTTGACAATTTTAAAACTATACTATCATCGCGTTTTCATCTACACGACACCGTAATACCAGGCACGTTTCCGTTTCTCTCCTAGAAGGATCAAGTTAAAAAAATGAAAAAAAAAAATTCAAATGAAAAAAAATTAATAATAAAAAGTCGTTATTACGACTTAAGAAAGTCGTAATAACGAGATAATAAGTCGTTATTACGAGATAAAAAGTCGTTATTACGAGATAAAAAGTCGTCATTACGAGATAAAAAGTCGTTATTACAACTTAAGAAAGTCGTTATAACGAGATAAAAAGTCGTTATAACGAGATAAAAAGTCGTTATTACGACTTAAGAAAGTCGTTATTACGAGATAAAAAGTCGTTATTACGACTTAAGAAAGTCGTTATAACGAGATAAAAAGTCGTTATTACGAGATAAAAAGTCGTAATAACGAGATAAAAAGTCGTTATTACGACTTAATTTTTTTCCTTCATTTTCTAATTTGACCCTTGTAGGCTTTCGTAAATTTTGGCTTTGTTCGCTGAGAAAAATCAGAGGTATGATTATCTTTTAAATGTGACGCAGTTGGTGGAGGGCCCTTTTGGCTTTATGGTATTTTATCACACGACCAACCCGTATTTACATTATGATTATGTTTAAGACGAACTTTTTTTTTTTACATAGGTACAAATACGCTATGCTCAAATAATGTTATATAAAGGGGTACTTTTTGCAAAAGTAAATAATTGTTATAGTCTATGTTTGCAATGGCCCAGTTACAGCATTTCAATTACAGAAAATGAACCTGATTTCACAAATTCGGACCGAATTTGAAAGGCATTTAACCAGCATCGACACCTACGAAGTGGTTAAACAGGTATTGTATAAATAAATATTTTATATGTATAAAAGCTAGAGAAAAAAATTTCTTTTTATATTTTTCTTCATTTACTCAGTTTAATTTTTTCCCCTAGAACGTGAATATGTGCATAGAAAAATTTCCGTAACGCTTATAAACGAGAGCAACAAATGTGTTGTATTTACTGTCCCACAAATAAAATTATACAATACAAATTTTTGATTAATATAAATGGAAAATATAGAATGCAAATAAATGTTATTCACTCCAAATGGAAAATATTCAAGCGGCAAATGAAAAATTATACAATACAAATGGAAAATGAGAAGAAGGTATGATTTGGGCTTTATTGTGCCCTTATAATTTCATGTTTCTCAAAAAGGTAATTATGAATTTTGCTATAACGTGAGATGATTATTTGAATATGATAAATCATTAAAGAAAATGGCATGAAGGAGGACCGTTCTGGATATGAGGTCATTTATTTGGTTCATTTTTAAGCTATACAAAAAGCCTCAAAATGACTGATTTCTGTGCTAATTTTCCTTTAGAAAATAGTGCGTGCCACCGTCGCCACTACAATTTTTGGATACATTGAGTAAATGCTCAGAAAAATCACAAATCTCAAAATCTTTGTGGGCGATACATGTCCTGTATGATTTCTGAAAGAAAATTCCACTGAAAATTGATGTCTTCTGCAACTTTAAAAGAAAACACGGGAATATGCACAAGTTCGTGACGTTCGAAAGATTATTTCTTTATAAGTATCTTGATACGGATTTATGATATTTATTGCCAAAATGATTTTTTTCAATCTTTTCGCTGTACATTTTTATCCCATCTCGCACCATATATCCCAAACGGGCTATCATGGGCGAGTGATTCCAGCCTGTTTATCATATCCTTAATGTTGCTTTTAAAAGCGACACATGTATTTCTTATAACATTTTGAAGATTAATCATGAATTCTATGTTTTGATATACAATTAAAAGGCAAAGAGTTTAGCCCTGGTGGAAATAATTCTCCAACATGCAGAAAACCAAATCGACAAAGTCAAACTCCTTATCGAGAAGTGTTCGGTGGGAAAACTTGCAGAAGCGGAACGAACACGACGATTACTTAGACTGGAGAAAGATACAGGTAAATTATCAGACTCATGCTATTGATGTCAACTTTTGTTTCCCATATATGTATGCTTATATAGAGGAGATAGTGGAGTAATTTATGGCATTAAAAAAATCACTTTTAAATTTGGATCTATACAAGTAAACTATACGTTTGACGAAATGATCTATTGATCAAGTTTGCGATTGGTAGGTGTTAGACTTTGCCAATAAATCGATTTAATTATGCGTCACGCTTTAAATACGACAGAAAATTGTACTTTGCACTTTGCAAAAGCACAGGTAAAAATACTCAATGTCAAAAATGGAGAATATGGTTTTTGACAAGTTTTTGTCGAACTTGTAAAAGCGCCACACCAGGGCAACAATATCATGCAATATATACATGTACAATTTTAATTCCTCCAAAACTTCGGTTTATATGCACTTAATTATCACTGCAATTAGCCAGCTCTATGTGCCAACATTAGGTCAATGCTTATTTAGAATCAAAATTCATCTTGGTACATGTTCACCAATTCTCCTCTTCTTACGCACGATGTGTAATCAAAACAGTACAATTTATATATAATATTTATTTAATTTAAACAATATTTTATTATGGTAAACATAATTGGATTGGACAGCAGGCACTGCCTATATAAGTCCTTTCCACAATACAAGGTCAAAATCATACATGTACAAGTAAATATTAATAAAACATTGAAAAATATGAATATATACATGCATATATTCAGTAGAAATGTAAATGACAAGGCAAATTAAGGAGAACAAAAAAAAGAGAAATATATGAGCTGATAATACCTGAATCCCCTCTGCATGTCCTGTTGTTCTTCATCAGAATAACTGCTTTGAAATATTTGACCCCTTCATTCCCATGGAAAGTCCCCTCCCCAAGCCGCCCACAATGTAGCCTCATTATACAGTGTAGTCTTTGTGTGTTAGGATCTAAAAAAAAAACCTTAAGAATCGACACAAAAGGACGCTTAAATAAAAATTTTCTCGACATGGTCTGATTTGAAGAATGAATCAAGGCTGCTTGAGGATATGACATTTATTTGAATCCCTTTCAACCAACTAGTCATAAGGATAATCTATGTTAGGTTAAGTTGGTGGATCTGGATTTTAAAAGTTAAAATACGGATGAACAGATAGATAAAGGACGACATTTGATTGGAAAAAAGAACTTGAACCTTCAAACACAATAACGGAAATCCTTCTGTCTGACTAGTATCCAGTTTTTTAATCCAGTATTGCACAAGACGTCGTTCAGCATGCAGTTCATTTTTCTTTAGCAAATTTCGCCACATCCACTTCATCGAGCAAAATCCTGAAACCGGAGTCGACAAAACTGGAACCGGAAATGACGACAAATTGATAGTGAGTAGCCCCTCTCTCGTTGTAGGAAACCCCCCTCTGAACACGCCGTCGCATTCGTTTAGCCTGCAAAACCGTTCAAATTTTCACTTATGTTCAAGAAATATTAACACCGGTTCAATAATTTTCAAAAGCTCGGCTACTCAGCTTACATTTTTGATGACATCACAGGGATTTTTCAAAATTTCTTGAGTAAAAAGCCAATCTTTACAATGTCCTGAAAAAGGGATTTTGTTTCCTATAGAAAATGAAAATAGCTTATAAAAATTCGTAATTTTCTTCTCAAAAGTACTTTGTACTACTAACCATTTTCCTGCAGGTCGCTGCATAATTTTTTCCAGATGCTATATAGTTTCCCTTCATTTGCATATTTGACATTAAGGCACTGTAAAGCTAAGCCGCAACAGCAGACGCTTTTCTGAAGTAATTCTAAATGATAGAAATAAATAAATTCATCAGACAAATTAAATTTATAGGGAAGGCTTTGTGAACTAATGACTATTTAACTTCTTATCTTCCATAAATATTATATAATTGGTATCCAGAGGAAGGTCTTAGTACTAATTGCATGGTCAACAGTTATGGCTAAGTTTAAGATTTTCAAAATTGACCTTAGAGTATGACCCATGTAAATAAAATAACTTTGGCTATTACTGATGAATGTTTGGTTCTTGGGCTTTCATATTTCACTTACACATATTTATTGATACAAGTCCTTTCCTGGGTCAACAACATTTTTCATCTCTTGGCCTTGAATTTAGATTATAACTTGCATTTGAGAAACTTGGAAACATCTCAATTCAAATATCATTTATTAAGGAAGTCCCATACTTTTATGGATTCGATTTTAATTTTATACATCGATAAAAATATTCTGGTAATGAGTTGTATACATGTATATCAAATGGATTTTTTAGATGATGGTTCAGGTTGACAATACATTAAGTACATATATGTATTTATAGATATTAATTAGCATTTGAAAAGATCAATCCTCAAATACTATTAAATTGTCATGCATATCAAATGATAGATTTCTCTAAGTAATAAAAGATATATCACTTATTAGAGTTTATTTGGCGATTTATATAATATTATTATAAGATTAGAATCTACATACAGAACAACGCTTCGTGAAATGTTATATGTACATGTATTTTTATGTTTGTACATGTTAACTTTGCTGTAGTTCTATCCTATCAAACTGGGTTTAAATTTGATTTTACACAGAATTGGACACGGTATTGATTTATATATACCATCTACGTGAATATTCAATGTAATACTATACGATATTTTGAACCGACATTCATCTTGCCTCTTTTCCTTTGCTAAAACAGAATGGCAATATTCTTTCTCGTATGAACGTGTTTATTTAGTTTGTGCTCTAAGTAATGGCTTTACTATTTGTTAAAGATTTTTTGTTGAGGTGAATCCACGTTATGCTAGTGTTATAAATCGAAATCGGGTACCTTGAACCACATCAGAAAGGTGCAAATTCCGTCGTTCTTCGTCATCTGGGCTACAAAATACGGAACTTTATTATCGATAACCTTGATTTTTAGGTACATCAATACTCTGGACTTTGTGCTATCCCAGTGTCTTGAGGGATTGCTGAAACTCATAAGGAATCGTTACATTTCTTCATTTGATTTGATGATTTTTTCCGCTATAATACCCTTTCACCATACATCTCTAATGCTAGCGAAAAGTTTCCTAATTCTACGGAAGAGTGTTTACGAGGAATATTTAAAACATTTTTCACCATAAATCCTTAAGGTGCCTCTGTTATCATACAAATGAACATTGAACTTTCATGGAGGAATGCTTCTTCACTATTTTTCTGCATGTTTCTCGCTTTTCAAAGTTCAATTCTGATTAAGAATCTAAAATGGCAACTAAAATATGTGACACTCTTCGATGCTATACCGTAGGTATAAAAAGAACAAAGTTAAGTAATATGCCCCACTCCTGCAGTAGATTCCTTTTAGATCTTAGCCAACATGTATGTCCGTCTGTTTGTCGTGGTCTGTCTGTCTATATGGCTAGTGGATGCGGAGTACCACACATTTGAGTGGCAGAGCTGCAGTAAGTATGGGAATATTTACTGTGGATGATTTCTTATCATATCCTCAAGCAGCCTTGATTCATTCTTCAAATCAGACCATGTCGAGAAAATTTTTATTTAAGCGTCCTTTTGTGTCGATTCTTAAGGTGTTTTTTTTAGATCCTAACACACAAAGACTACACTGTATAATGAGGCTACATTGTGGGCGGCTTGGGGAGGGGACTTTCCATGGGAATGAAGGGGTCAAATATTTCAAAGCAGTTATTCTGATGAAGAACAACAGGACATGCAGAGGGGATTCAGGAGCATGAGCATTGTGAGCATGAGCATGAGGTCCTTATTACTACATTTTCTATTGTAAATGTTTGAATTTTGTACAATATCAATTATACGCAATTCATAAAGGTAAAACAAAATAAATTGATTCTTAAAAGACGATTTTTAAAATTTTATTATTTAATATCTTAATAAAAAAACAATACAATAAGAACAACAGACATTAAGTACACAGATTGTCACACACATAGATCATTGAGCATTCTTGTAGCTTCGTCGTTTTCTTCCTAATAACCAACCGCCTCCCGTTGACCGCCTTTTCAATGTGATATTAAATTGGAAGCAGCCAAGTTGAATTCCCGTGCTTGGATGTAAAACTGTTGCTTTAATGGTATAGTCACCCTACCGAAAAAAAAGCATTGCAAAAAAAATCGTTTAGTATTTGTATTTTCTTTTTACTTTAAAGTAGGATATTATATTGAAAAAACGCAACTTACATCGGCAATGAAATTAAGAGCAGGGTCCAGCTCGGCGATGTCGATTTTGTAATTAGCGATGTCTATATTCTGGACGGAGATAGGACAGTGTGTAAAGACCCCCACGGACTCGAACATCTTCTTTATCTGCTGCCCTAAGTCTCGTTGTCCTTGTCGGGTTCCATTTAGCATATTGTCAATGATAGAACAGCCATCAAGGACGCTGCACAAGATTGCAAGAAAGATACAATTTTGGCGATTGTAATTGTTAAAAGAATGTATAATTACAATTTACAAGTTACTTAAACAATACTACTGAATTATGAAAACAAAGTATAAACAACAATAAGAACAACAGAAACACTTTTAAGAAATAATAGAAGTTTGATTATAGACTTACCAGCTTCCCAGCCCTCCTATGCAAGGAATATGTACATCAAGGCCTAGGGCGGTATGTCGGGTGATGTCGAACTGGAGTGCTGCTCCTGCTTCTATTTGCTTGAGAACAGAGGCGGTGAAGGAAATGTGGAGCGGCCCGGGGGTCAGGACTGGTGTAGGATTCACAGAAACAGTGTGGACTTTTAGTGCCTGGTGAGCCGTATCAGTGGCTATTAGTGTAGGAGAAAAGTGAAGTGTTTAAACTGCCTGTTTCTTTGGCAGATGGGAAAAATATACTTTTTGATCAGATACAGAGAAAAAGGAAGTACGGCAAGTCTTCGTTGACTTCCAACGATTCATACAAAACCGTAAAAAACTGTATGAATTAAATACATAAATGAAAGAAAAACTATGTTTATATGTAAATTTCATTAAGAACAGAACATACCCGTCATTACTTTAATAATACTATGTTCACTACTATTCTCTTTCATATCTCATTAATTTACGAATGATAAGACAGACTGCATAATGATGAAGTTTTTTTTTTTAATCATGCAATCAAAAATCAGTAAAATTAATGTTTTCTGTTAAAAGAAGTTCCAAAATATTCGGTACATAATTATGACACATCCTGTATGCCTTGTCATTTTTAAATTTTTTTGATTCCAATCAAAAGAATATACTATGTTTTGAAAAATGAGTGAAAACGACATCGTGTAAGAATATCTAAACAAATATTTTTAAAAATCAGAAATTGTTGTTTTCCATGTTTGACTGAATTTCAAACAGGCAACTACACTTGAATCCATTGCTTTAGTACCCTCAAGACATTTTTACATCAAGATGCACTTGACAGAAATAGCCAAGGTCTGAGAAGAGCAAAGGATTGCAAGAGGACAAAGACAGTTTTATATACCATTTTCTTAAATATTTGTGGTCTTGTTGTTCAAATTATTATTCGGAAAGGCAGTTCAATTTCTGGAGGGGTCTAGAAAGCAACTTTTTTGCATACAAATCGAAAGGTTTTTAAGAGGAATGAACTAGAATAAGGCATCCACAACATTAATTTCTACATGACAACGTCCAAACCCACCCGCCATAAAGAGTAAAGGTGTTTTAGGGACAAACCGAAAGGTAATATTTTGTCAAACAATATTATTCGCCAGGTCTGTCACCCTTTGACTTGGTTCATTTTCCAAACTTCAAAAACACCTTTCAGAAAGAAGAAACAAGTCCAGGAAAAAAATCATAGGATCTGCCATTGTCCAGTATACGAAGGGCCATACTCAAAAATGAGTGCATAAACAATCAGAAATTGAATGAAATGTTACAGACATGTGATTTAATTCAACGAGAGTATCTTAGTCAAATTATTTAGACTAAATCATTGAAATTCATCTTTTACTTCTTTTTGAGCACCGAGAAAATTATTTATTGAATAGCCCTCGTATACCTTATATATACTATACATGTATATTCATTATGTGATATATAAACATTTCAAGTCAAGAACTATGTAATCACAGTATGATAAACTTTTATTGATGAGTGCCATCTATAGTTTACTTTACACCTGATTTCAAGTTCATGTTAAATCTTGAGACTTTTATTACATCAACTTTCTTGACAAGTATAATATGTCAAAGTTTAATATTTTGATTTTGTTTCCTTTTGTGTGTGATATTGAAAAACCGATGGCCATAATCTTGAGCCACCCTATCAAATCATCGTTTTCAGATCTCAATGCAAAACCATTTTTTTTTTTTTTTACAAATCAGTTATTCAAATGCACAGTTATACA
The DNA here is from genome assembly GCA_003671525.1 of Saccostrea glomerata. NCBI lineage: Eukaryota > Metazoa > Mollusca > Bivalvia > Ostreida > Ostreidae > Saccostrea > Saccostrea glomerata. Next base: position 1,279,076 of record PRKT01000105.1, on the reverse strand, counting down.
AGTTCATCTGCTCAACCATTTATGAGTAAAATCATTTTCAGCTGAAGAATAACTAGAGGTACTGTGAGCAATGACCTCACTAAATGATACCCCAGCCTCCAATATGAATATAATGGCTGTATCCATGTTTTGCTATGGGAAACCCAAAATATATGTCGGATCAAAAAATAAAAGAGAAGGTGCACAATGGCAATATGTAATAAAGATTCTGTAAAAATTTCATTGAATTTCATTCAGTGGTATGAGAGGAGTTGCCGATAAGAGATGGGTACCCCAAAGCGTAACAGACGGACGGACGGACAGACGTACAGACATACCGATTACTATTTACCCTCCCGCTTTTCAAGAGGGAGGTATAATAATGTTTTAGCAAATATCATGCATACAGAGCATTTTTATTATGAAACAATTAAATTTACAAACTAAAAGTAATTTTCAAGTTGCTGTATGATTTATCTCTCCGATGGCAATAAACCAGTAAAACATTTTATATTCCTACTATGTGTGATTTACTTTACACAATGAAGTGATTTTTTAATGGATAATTATTACACATTAAAAACCCTCCAGGGTAAAAAGGAATAGATTCAGGGCCATCCTGCAAGCTCAAAATATTATTTTAACAAAATTATACCCTCCGCTTGAAAAGAGGGAGGGTACATTGTAATCGATATGTCCTCCCGTATTGTTGACCCAGGAAAGGACTTGTATCAATAAATATGTGTAAGTGAAATATGAAAGCCCAAGAACCAAACATTCATCAGTAATAGCCAAAGTTATTTTATTTACATGGGTCATACTCTAAGGTCAATTTTGAAAATCTTAAACTTAGCCATAACTGTTGACCATGCAATTAGTACTAAGACCTTCCTCTGGATACCAACAAATTAACTAACTTTTGAAAAACATCTTTTATAATTAATTTATAACAACTGATGCTAGGGTTCGTGAATTTATTGTGAAAAGATTTTGCACTGGGTGCAGTAATTTTGTTTACCTTTTGACTTAAAAGTTTGACCAAAACTTTAGCTTTGCCATGACTGTTGAACTGTTTGTGCTTTGCTTGTTGTTGTTTAGGGTCAGAACATTTAATTATGTTTTGATGTTGTCCTTGACCCTTAAGTTTGACCTACTTGAGAAAAACATTAACTTTAAACATAACATTGATTCGTGCTTGCTTTTGCCAATACTTTTCATTGATTGTCACAGTTAAACAGACTTAAAAATATTCCTTTTTGTCATGGCTTTTGGACGATTAATGCAAGGGTTTTCATAATTATTTTCTTGTGACAACAGTTTCTTTTCTGGGTAGCAACAATTCTTGTTTCTTGAACTTGGAGTATAATTTGTATTTGAGAAACTTTACCTTTGCTACGAACTGTCATGTTTTACAATCCTTATAGTTATTCTTGACATATTCCTTTCAGTTTGACTGAAATTTGACATATTCCTTTCAGTTTGACTTAAATTTAAACAACTTTTACCTTTCACGAAATATCTGAACAGTTCGTGTTATTTCACGTATGCATTCCTTGCGATAACTAAAGATTTTTGGAACAATTTTTTTTTTAATTTTGCTTCATGACATTTTCCTTGGATTATGACCTTCATAAGAAAAAAAAAATATTTTCACTTCCATATTAATTAGAAAAGATCTCTGAATTGAGATTCCGCTCGCTATAAAAGAACTGATGCGCATGCTAATAAAAAAAATCAAGTTACTTCTTAAAATGATCCAAGATGTTTTTGTAAAACTCTGATACCCTCGTATATAGTAACCTATGGTTTTTCCAAGTTTCTCAAATGCAAGTTATACTCTGAAGTCAAGGTCAAGAGATGAAAAATGTTGTTTATCCAGGAAAGGACTTGTATCAGAAATATGAAATATGAAAGCCCAAGAACCAAACATTCATCAGTAATAGCCAAAGTTATTTTATTTACATGGGTCATACTCTAAGGTCAATTTTGAAAATCTTAAACTTAGCCATAACTATTGACCATGCAATTAGTACTAAGGGTTTCATATTTCACTGGTGCATTCCTTGTGACAAGACCTACCTATGGATACAAAAAGAATTAAGTAACTTTTGAAAAAATGTGATCCTTGATATTAATTTAGAACTGATGCTAGGGTTCGTGAATTTATTGTGAAAAGATTTTGCACTGGATGCCGTAATTTTGTTTACCTTTTGAGTTTTGACCAAAACTTTAGCTTTGCTATAACTGTTTAATATTTGTGCTTTGTTTGATCATCGAGACAAGTCCTTTTTGGGGTCAGAACATTTCTTTATGTTATGATTTTGCCCTTGATCCTTAAGTTTGACCTACGTTAGAAAAACATTTATTTAACTTTAAACATAACATTGATTGGTACTTAACTTCTACCAATACTTTTTATGTCAGTTAAACAGACTGTTAGAAAATATTCCTTTTTGTCATAGCTTTTGAACGTTTTTGTTTCTTGACCTTAGAGTATAATTTGTATTTGATAAACTTTACCTTTGCTACAAACTGTCGTGTTTTACAATCCTTATAGTTACTCTTGACATCTTCCTTTGAATTTGACTTAAATTAAAAAAATACTTGAACCTTTCATAAAATGTTTGAACACTTCATGCTATTTCACGTATGCATTCCTTGCGATAAGACTTTGACTTTTGGCACCAATTTTTTAAATTTTACTTCATGACATTTACTTTATGTTATGACATTCTTATGAAAAAAATTATTTTCACTTTATTTCGAACGCTTGGTGCTAGGGCTTTCAGGAATAATTCACAAGTGCATTTCTTGTCACAAGACACCTTTTTAATCTTGACGTTGCAGTTTAACCTAAATTTGAAAAAAAGCAACCTTTCCCTTGGCCTTAAGCTGCCTTTTGTCCACATCAGTGCCTTGTGTCCACATCAGTGTTTCACAAACACTTCTCGCATCTTGTACCCTATATTGTTTACCAATTGTCTATCCATCATACGAGGGCTGTTCAATAAATAATGTCCTGAACTCCATGACATACAATACATATATCATATGACATTAAGGTTGACTTTCTCTCATGATTGAATCTTAAATAAATTGATATCAGTGTATATGGCCATATTTTATCTCATATTTTCATTGTGAGAAGCTGGAGAACAAGGGCTATTCGAGGCACTGCATTTAAAATGAATGGAAAAGAATCAGTAAAAATAGAGTGAAAATAAACGCTTCATTTAAACAGCTGTAAAACTTGAAAAGAATCCCTAAGAAATATTCATTGTAATTTGTGAAATTTACAGCAACCGATGGTTGTTTTATAGACACATGAGCAGGTGGATTTCAATGAACAATAATGATAAAATGGGCTTCAAAAATGGGTACCGTCCTTGGCGACAAGGACTTACAACTACCAATGTACTGTTTGCCAAAATTTAACAAATTATCACTTATGATGTTTGATTGACTAAAAAAAACATAGCAAATTTAATAGGTATCAATTTGGGGATAGCTTAACTATTTTAAAACACTTGCTTACACTGTTTTCAGCACTTGTATCCTTAATTTTCTTTCAAACCACGCTCTGCTACCATTGTTAGACCATGCTTTATTCAGCATCATACACTGAACTCGACTTTATAAGATGAAGAGCTCCCTTATGGGGAGATAAGATATACATAATATATAACTAGAGTTACTTCTCTTTGCATGTAACACATGAGTAAACTAACACTTAGGAACAGTAAAAGGTTAAATAGGAGCCAGTTTATGTTCATTTGACTGGGCATCTGTACTATGCTTGGGATAAAGCAGACCATTTTCATGGCATTCCTTTTTAACAGAGAAAATTTTTATTTGTTAAAATTCATATAGGACTAGTGAAGAATAAAGCTGCTCTTACCAGGATAATTGGAACCATATACTATTCAGAATGAAATACTAGAAAAACTTAGTTTCTAAATCTAAACTTAAATATTTTTCTTCTACAAAGATAAGTTCTGTTGTCCAGAAATGAAATATTATTTACGAAAATATTAATAGTAATGGAACATTAGCAGAAACATTAATTTTTTATGCTAGTAGACACTTTTTTGTTGTTTGTTTGGTTTTTTTAAATCTTTTATGTTCTTTCTTTCACAAGAGTTCCAATACGTGGGTAATATAAAAATGGCCTGGTTTTCAGTTTCTTAGAAGTAGCTTGTCAGGAAAAGAAACACATGGAATCCTTGTCAAAACTTACAGCAAACTAAACTGAAAAGTTTCTGGAGAGTTTTAGACAAAGTACAAGATCAATGTTTGAATGTATATGTGAAAAACATATTTGAAAAGCTTTCCTCTAGGAACAATAGAATCATGCTTTGTCTTTCTTATTTACAACACTGTCTTTGGCTAGTACAGATTCAAGTTAATTTAAATCCTGGTACTATGGGTTATGAGTGGAACCATTGCAAAGAATCAAAGGTTTTTAAATTGAATATAAAAAATAAGCTGTTTGAAAATTAACAGCTGGGTGATGACTAGTTATATATGTATTTTAAACATCCATAGATTGTGCAGATTTGTTACTGTTGGAATTATGGCCTCAAAGGGATGAATGGGGCCATTATGGGTCAAAGATTCAAGAAGAAATCTTTTAAAATCTCAAGAAAAGTTCATAGGACAGTAATTTAAGACATGTACCTATTCTATATTGGGAAAATCTTTTCGAAATTCTCTTCTAGGAAAGCTTGGCCATGTTAGCCATATTAATATTCAGTATGCCAATGTAGTATGGATTTATATTTGGTTAAGTCATGACCCATTGAACCTAAGGTGTGGTCAAAATATTAGGTGATAATTTTCAAAACCAAGGTGTCTCAGATGAGCAAAGGAGATGGGCAAACATGATGAGAAAAAATTGTCTTTAACCCTACAACATGAAAGTGAAAAATTAAATCTCAATTATATAAAATTTTCCTCTATATACTTAATGTAAAATCTCTACAACTTGCAAAAATCTCACGAAGATTGTAGTTTTTTGCCAATGAAATATTATACACGCACAAAAGAGGGCAAATGGAGTCATTTTCTAGAACTATAAGTTCGCCCATCTCATATACTGATTTTAACTGATTTAGTAAACAGCATTATCAAGGTCAATTTTGTTTCCTAGGGAATTGTACTTTAACCATAGAGTTTGCCATTATGATGCATTTGATGATGAGGGTTACCCAAAGGTAGATTCAGACATTGTTATAGATAAATATGACCTTGTCACCAACACTCACACAAGTAAACAGCATTATCAAGGTCAATTTTGTTTCCTAGGGAATTGTACTTTAACCATAGAGTTTGCCATTATGATGCATTTGATGATGAGGGTTACCCAAAGGTAGATTCAGACATTGTTATAGATAAATATGACCTTGTCACCAACACTCACACTAAAGATCTACTGAGGGGACACAAAGCCTTCTCTAAGTATCCTGCCTGGTACATCTGTCTGGACATCAATCAGGACTACATTGTCAGGTTTGGAATTAATCTTCATTTACTTTATTATTATTTGAATTTAAAGGACTAGTTTATAGTGAGCCTCTCCGATGGCTTGTTTTTGGCATCCATCTGTTTGTTAATCCACCTTTCTTAGTATCCATCTGTAAATCTTTTCACATTTTGACTTTTCAGGAACGACTGAGCAAATTTTTACCAAATTTATTATGAAACAACCTTGGGTTTAGGGAATTCTAAATTTTTCAAACGAAGGGTATAACTATATCTTCTTCTATTGGGATATATATATTTTTTTCAAAATGTGGCAGTTGCACAGTGAATGAAAGTCTGCCTAAATAAAACGAATTTCAATGTATATTCTATCAAGACACGTTCTTATTTCTTAGCCTTTTCATAAGGTTATGTATATAATAAATTTACTTTCTGCAGTGGGAGTGAGGATGGACGTGCCTACCTGTGGGACAGACACTACCTCTGTTTTCTGGGTCATTTACCCCACAGCTCTAACCCAGACACACAGATCGTGATCAATGGCACTTCCTTCTGTCCAACTGACAGTGAGTGTGTGGTCACTGGAGCAGACGATGGAATCGTTCATGTGTGGAGGTCACCAAGGAGACACGCACAACTTCAAAAACAACTAGGACTTGTGGCTATGGATATGTGAATCCCATTTAATTTTGAATGAAAAAATTGCTAGTATCAATTAATGTTTATATAATGGTGTCCTTAGATATTTTGATTGATTGATTTAATGATTGTTGTTTTATGGTCCGTTTGAGAATCTCTTAATCATATAGACAACTTATCATATACCGGTAAAGGGCTTCAAATTTAGACCTTTACTCGGCACTCTGGGCATTAAGTAAAAAGAGTTCTTTGACTTTATATTACAATGCCTGCCGTTACTCTGGGGCTTGGTTTTCGAATGACGTGCAACTTTCGCTTCAAAGTGCCAAGTGCTCTGCGTAGGAATAGTTGCTATCTATATCAGCTGAGGTTCTAACCCATGGTCTTCCAATCACGGGAAGAGAACTCTACATACTGAGCTACCAAGTCGAAAGTTTTTTATGATCAGAAATCCCCCATTTCATATAGGTAAAAGGCAAGGACATCTTAATTGATTATTAATAAGTTTGACGCAAAAAATTACTAAGTGAAATAAAATTGTAAATTTAGATTTTAAAAATGTTGTCTAAAAGATTTAAATTACACATGGCCTCCCATATCAATTTCAATAGTACCCGCCAACGGCGTCAGACACAAAGACAACCGCATGAGATTTACATGCATATTAGTTCTTCTTAGCTCCTGACTTTTCGCTTGGCAAAATTTACATTTTTATGTATAGTATACAAAGTACACATTTATACTGTGTAAGTGTTGTGATTCAAGGAATAAATATCAAATTTGAAAACTTGATTAAGAAATCGATTCAAATGCCCTTCCTCATCCCTATTCCGAAATTATCCTTGCCAAGATTGATACCCATAAATAATTTGATAAATTGTATTCTTCATAAAATATAATCTTCATAAATATTTCATCTGCAGCAGTTATTTAAATCTCAATAATGTGTTTGCATTATGGTATGCAAAAAGTATTATTTGTTTGATTTGTGGGTGATAATTAATTATTTTTTTTCATTGGTAGAAAAACATTTTTTCTATAAATTTCAAATTTTCCAAGATAAAAATCTATGAATGATAAAAAAAATTGATTTCTTCGTAAAGCTTTTGACTCATCAATAGGCAAATTATCAAACAAGCCAACTGCTTGATTATGATTATGTCATAAAACCAAAAATGCTAGATGCGGTAGTTATTCCTTGAATAAAGTGTATTTTTAGTTATTTTGTGTTTTTTTTACTTCCATGTAGAGAAGTCAGTCAAGAACAGAGTAGAAGGTATGTGGGATGAGGCACCTGAACTGATTCTAAAAAATATCTTTTGTTACCTTGAGGCTGCCGACCTTCATGCTGTGTCCTTGACCTGCCACTTATGGTATCAAGTGGCAAAGGAAGATGCTGTTTGGAAACAACTTGTTCAGAGATTATGGAAAATTAAGGGTATTCAATTTGAACAAATTGTTCAACGTGTTCATGCTGAGAGATAATGGAAAATTAAGGATATTGAATTAAAGCAATTTGTTTAAAGATTAAATCATTATGAGATAAAAAAAAAATGTTGAAGCATTTTTATTCCTTTTCAGAACATCATATTTGAAAAACCAGATATTGCAAATGTTTCAAGGATAGCTTTTCAAAGAACATGACTACTAAAAATTTTAGTTTACTTTAGAAATACTAATCAGATTATGGTACATGTAATTGTATATGTGCTGTATACTTATGTATTCATGTATTGTAATTTTGAAAGGAAGTTTGCCATCAGGAAAGACTTCATGGAGGAATGAGTTTGGTCGTCTGACCTATGAAACACCTACATTCCTCAGCGAAACTCTGCAGGAACACGCAGATGAAGTTTTAGATGTCAGCTTCTCACATGATGGCAAACTGTTCTGTACGACCTCCAAGGATGCAACTGTCAAGGTCACAACACACTATTTTTCATTGTTTTCTGACAGCTAATATTGGACAGAAGTTAATTTTTCTTTAAAATTAAAATAATAAAATATTTATTTTAGCACTGCTCTAATTTTTTTATGCAGAAACAACTTTTTTATTGAACCTTATTCAGAATTTGTGGAATACAATAATGAATACAGTATTTATCATATTTTTATAACAGGTTTGGGAACTGGGATATCCTACTAAAGTTAAACACAATGCAAAGATGTTGACGTTACTGAGCTGGAATCTGACACAATTTTCTATATTTAATAAAAGTGACACCTTCTTGTGTGTATGTGGAGTACAGTTTGGGGGAACTGTTGAGAACTATTTTCCCAGCTCTTCTGGCAGAGCGGCAATATTCAGAACCAGTGGTAAATATATTCATGTGATCACAATTTTACCCAAGTCGATGGTGAGAGTTTTTCTGAATTAAGTTCGTATGTTGACATTCGAAAAGTAAACAACTTATAAAGGGGGACCATTTTAACTCCAAGATCCTGTGAGAAGGAAAGTCCCTTTTTGCCACTATTTTGTATAAAAGAATTCAGTCTAGTATGAGGCAATAATAGTGGACCAGATTTTATCAGAAATACAGTAAAGGGTGTATGTGGAGCTTCAGATGATGTTGATCTTTAGAACATCAGTTCAGGCGTTTGAATTGTTTTATACAAAAAATAAAATAAGTCTTCATTGTGAATAAACATTGTAATGAATTTTGAGTTATACATGATTACTTGTTTATCATATAATGCTTCTTGAATTCAGGACTTCCTCAAGAACATGATCAGATATGGATGCATCCATTACAGATAATGGATGAATGACGTGTTTTGTAGATTTTAAGATACTGCAGACTATGATGATGGAGCCCCCTCAGTTGTTTGCTGACTGGTATGATGACACGACAGTATTAGGTGGTTATGTAGAGGAGAATCAGACAATCCTACACATAAAAGCCTTCAAGGTCTGAATTTGTGTGATATATCTCAAGATGCTAAATGTCATTGAAATTTTCAACAATTTTGAAACTGTCTGTCATAATAACAATTTGAAGTGCCATTGTTTGTATAAAAGGTAATAGAAGAAGGAGCGGAGAATATTGAAGAACCAGTTTCTGGACAGATTGTGTACAGTTTTGATACTGATCATCATCACACAATGAACATCCTTGTGGCAGATCTTCCTTGTGAACCTCCGTCACATGATCAGTCACGTAACCATACTTTGAATGCTTATCAGAAAGTGAAAGAAACCAAGCATGTTAAAAATGGGAAAATTAAGGGAATAAACTCTACAATAGATAAAGCCTGCTCCAATGAAAAACAAAAAATGATGATATTTGTGTGTGGGCAACATTCTGGTTTGTCAATTCATGATGTGACAAATTTACACAAAAAGATTCATGCTAGAAATTCCAGACAGAGTGCTAACTGTAGACAACCAAGTAACAGTGCTAAATCAGCCACTAACAGTAATGTAAGACAGTCAACAGGAGCATCAGGAAGGTCAAGGCCAGGAGAAAGAAACCAAAGTGAGGCTCGCTCAGTTATTGATAAGCCCACCAACTCTCCATCATTTGACAAATATTACATATCTGGAATGAAACTCTCTCCTGATCACAGGTATGAAAAAAACAACAATGAAAAGACACGAAATGTTTTAATGTTATGTTTTCCTTAGTTCCTTAGTGTTAGACCATGCTTTATTCAGCATCATACACTGAACTCGACTTTATAAGATGAAGAGCTCCCTTATGGGGAGATAAGATATACATAAACTAGAGTTACTTCTCTTTGCATGTAACACACGAGTAAACTAACATTAATTATACTTTTCTCTTTTTGGGTGAAGAAAATAAAATTTAAAAAATATAGAATTAATTAAGTGTTTCTGATTGTAAGATAAAGCAATAACATTGTCTTTCAAAACATTGTTTTAACCACAAAAGTCTGGCAACATTCGTCCTGTTTGAAGAATCTCCAGAACACACAAACCACTTGCTCCTGCTTTAGTTAGGCAATTAGCAAGCTGTTTTTGTCCAGAACACCATTGAATATTTTTCACTTCTCCTTGAATGACTTCTTCTGTCAATGCTGCGATATCAATTCGGAGTCTCTTGTCTTCCACAAGTTTTGTTGAATGCACGGATATATACTATACATAAAAATGTAAATTTTGCCAAGCGAAAAGTCAGGAGCTAAGAAGAACTAATATGCATGTAAATCTCATGCGGTTGTCTTTGTGTCTGATGCCGTTGGCGGGTACTATTGAAATTGATATGGGAGGCCATGTGTAATTTAAATCTTTTAGACAACATTTTTAAAATCTAAATTTACAATTTTATTTCACAATGAAATGGAAACATAAGGAAATATTGTATTGTTTGTTTGGTATGCCAAGGACATCAACAATAGTTGAAAACATGGGACAATTTATGCATAATTGGTTTTGCCCATTATGTAAATTATCACGTTTCCAATTACATATGTATTGTTGATGCCCTGGCATACCTAACAAACTAGAAAGTGATTCCTTAAATAACTCTCAAAATACAGACTTAAAGATGAGTATGATCAGTGATCAGTATATTGGATAAAACTCTTATACGAGTTTTGAATATGGCCCAGTACAATCTCTTGATTTAGCTCTATCACTGAAATTAGGTAATAGATTTTTTAAGTTATTCAGAAAAGCTTAATTGAGTTTTCTAATATCTTGTTTCAGTAAATGTTTTTTTTTTTCAGCAAGCACAAAAAATACATGTGCAGTGATCCAGTTGACAACAGCTGTCCTAAAAAACAATTAATGCATAATATAAAAATTATTCATCAAATTCATCTGCTTTAAGAAACTTTGAAATCAAAGTTCTATAAGTTTTGGGGCTATATAAAGCAATTGATTTGTGAACACATTGTAACTTTTTGAATAAAATTATAAAGGAGGCCAATTTGTGAAAGTAATTGGTAATTGCTGTACTATTCAGCATTTTGTAAAGAAATCATACTATGATGCCATGCCTCAATGCACACAATGTTGTGCACAGTTATCCAAACAAGGAATTAACAAAAATTAATACTTCTTTTGCTTAAAAATATTAAAAAGCTGCAATGTACATCTATCTACAATTTGCTGTGCTTTTCTAACTGTTTCATAGTTTAAAGCACAAACATTAATTAGTGAAATTCTTGAAATTTTTTGTTTCTTTGAAAAACAATTTTGAGAGAAACTGCATATAAAACTTTACAAAGCTATTTTAAAGAGCTTTAAGCTGTAGGTGGCGTATCTGAGCTAAAAAATAAAAATACAAGATTAAGTGTAGATTTACATGATATTTGCTAATTTCTGTTCAAATTAAAATGTTCGCTGATTTAGAACTTATGTTCCCCAGGTTTCTATAGTTAAAATGACTTTAAACTGTGTCTGATATTTAATGACGATCGAACCTGGAACAAAAATTGGTTATTTTTTCAATCTCGAATATCTATGAAAAATGATTGAATTGAATTGTGTTATTTACAGGAAACAGGTCAAGTACAATCTCTTGGTTACGCTTTGAATAACTATATAGCTTTATAAAGCTATTCAAAATACTTTAATTGTCAGTTGCGAAAAATTGCTAGTAATCTTAATGCACATTTAAAAAATCATTTTTTTATCAGATATTCAATCATGTCAAAAGTGTGGATTTCATACTGAAGATACATTTCTCTTTAGAGAAGTGGACAGTCTTTCGCCTGGATGTTCAATTCTCTAAAGAGAATAAGGCGCTCCCCAGTTGATTTTATAGTATAGAGGGGTAGAACTATATAGCATATATATACTAATCTTTAGTCATGGGGCGCCCTTACAATTTCAGTATGACTTACTGATTTAGAGTGACAGAAAGATTATATTTATTAAAAGTATTAAACAAATTTGCTATAGCTCAATTGATAATTATAAAATAAGGCTCATTCTCAAGTCGAATGTCTGATTTCACAATCTTAAGCTTATTACAGGGGTTTGATAGGCCATATTTCAGACTATGTGGGCAAAAAATGTGTGGTTGAACTTCTTTCATATCATATATAACGAGAGATTTTGTATCCTAGAACAAAATATCAAAATTTCAGAAAAATTGAATTTGAGGAAAATTTTGGCCTATCTATTGTGTCCTACACATGTACATCAAGTCACAAAAAATATTCATTCACAAAAACCATGCTAGAAATGTCAGGAATGCTGCTTTTTTGGGACATTGTGAATATGATTGAAAAATCAAGGAAATAAATAATAAACGATTGTGGTTAATTTTGAAAAAAATATATGATTTATGTCTTGAACCTTTTTTTGTTTGATCAAATTTATGAAGTTACTGAGTTGACCGCGTGGTGCAATTGTTAGTCTAATACCGAGTATGGGTATTTGAATCCACCGACAATAGCCAGTCGGTCGGGAGAGGGCAAACAAACACTTCTTTTACGGATGGCATTTATCTTTTAAAAACTAATATATTTTTAAAGTAGGTTTGTGACATTAATGAGGAATAATTTGTGCATGTAAAGCAAGCCATAAACAATTGTATGCACTTTTAACTATGTGCCATAGTGAAAGTACAACTTGATGTCAAAATTCATTTTGTCTTACATTTGGAAAAAAAATTGACTACATGGACCAAAAAGTTATTTTCGTGGCTTTTTCCCCGTTAATATCAAAACTTTTCAAACTAGAATTGAGACAATTGACGTAATAAAGCAATCAAAAAATCTATCAATATTTTTCAACAAAACCTAAGAGAAGATTTTGCAAGCTAGACAGCGGTCTCTACAGAATGCATATATTCTTTGAGGAGCTAGAGCTTTGGGAGCTGGGGATCGAAAACAGTTTGATAATGGGTGAAATATATAGGGCGATGATGCACATTTCCCTGGTCGAAGTCTAGACATCTGTTGAAAAACACTGAAAATAAAATGACGTTATGTGCCACTTAATGCCATTTACGTTTACTTCTAAGCTTAAAATATCAGGCTTAAATGTCAGTCATTACAAAAAAATGTTTGACTCTTGTGCATATGAGATACACATCCCAATTATCTTATACAATTTTAGTAAATAACAAAAAATCAAAACACTGATGCCTATGATGGTATTAATTTTAAGACCAAGGATTAAGGTTTTCAAAAGTAGGTCTCAAGATTAAAAAAAACCCTGATCAATTCATAGGGCTCACGGCGGGTGTGACCGGTCAACAGGGGATGCTTACTCCTCATAAGCACCTGATCCCACCTCTGGGATTTCCAGGATCCTCCTCACATATTATTATTGTTTATGGATATTTTAATCTTATATCCAATCTTACCTTTTACATTGATATTCAAGGATAGGTCTTGTAAAAAGAAATCTACATGTAAAAAATCATAGTGCTAGCAATCGTTGGTTAAACTCAAAGGTCTAGAAGTCAAAATGGTTCCCAAAGAAAAACCTTGTTACAAGGAATGAAATTTATTCTTGTCACGAAATGATGGTTGTAATAAAATCATAATGGAATGAAACAAGGTCAGGTTAAGATCATTATCTTTTTTCCTTATCATTATGAATAAAGATATTTTAAAAATACTAATCATGTGATGTCTGTTTCTAAACTCACTGCAAAATTTTGAAGATATATTCATGCCATAATCAGATGATTTCTTTATGTCATACGCCAGTAATTAACTGTCACTTAAAACTACCTGATATACTTTTTAGAATAAATCTGTAAACAGTGGAAAACATTATTTCCTCCCCGCGGGATTTTAACTAGTCAAATTTTAAACATTTGACTTCAAATAAATTTGAACACCTGTTCTGAATGATGGTCATATGAACTAAACTAAACTACCCTTGAGTCGTAATAACGCAAAAACTCTCTATATTTTTATTAGTTTTTTTATTACAATGTATATCTTTTCCGAAGTTTTACCACCCGCTGGTCTCCTTATATAAGAATATTGTGTTTTTGCCCTTTTCACGATTTTGTTCCTGGTCACGTTTTGTTTTTCTGAATTTATGGACTTGATCATCATTAGTTATCTTCATCCTTGTGTTAATATAAAATATATTGAATGTTATTTTGTATTTTACTTCTTTTGATGAAAATTTTATAACCATACTGCCTCTTGTTTTCATAATTAATTAGATTGTCTCAATTTAATGTCAAATTATATCGAAAAATTGTTTACCAGATGCCATAGTTTATTTCAAATATATTAATGCGTTAATAAAGATGATTGTCAAAGACCTTGAAATGATTATAGATTTTTTTCCTTATGTAAGTACATCGTCGGTAACCCACGGGTGGTTCACACCGATTCTCTCTATGATTGAGGAAGCTTGCAGGACTCAAAACCTCTGGTTTGCTATGATGATGTAAGTAAGGCTGCCTGAAATTAATTTTACATTTAACATCACCGACGAGGAAGGGAGAGAAATGGGAAAAAAATTCAAACAAATGAGTATTTAGTCTATTTACTCCTCTACATGAATCATATTAATGTAATTTATATTTGTGCACTATTAAGCATTAGAATTCAGTGATTATTCAGTTAGAACTAGGGGTACTGTGAGCAATGAGTTCACTAAATGATACCCCCCGCATCCTACTTGAATATAATGGTAGTGTCCATGTTTTGCTATGGGAAACCCAAAATATAATATTATATGTGTCAGATCAAAAAGTAAAATAGGAGGTGCACAATGGCAATATGTAATAAAGATTCTGGGAAAGTTTCATCAAATTTCATTCAGTGACCACGAGTATGAGAGGAGTTGCGGATAAAAGATGGGTACCCCAAAGCGTAACAGACAGACGGACATACCGACGACTATATATACTCTCCCGCTTTTCAAGCGGGGGGTATAAAAAATCCTGCGGCAATCAATCAAACTTCCTACACCAGAAATTGCCGATATTGCTTGAGGATGCTGATGCAAGAGATGTTCTAATGTCAATGTCGATTGCTTGTCAATGGACAATCCCAAGAAGTTCTAAAACACAAATGTACGTTGCAACAGTTAATGTAAAAATGTATTAAGGAAGCTTTAAACACTGTATTCTAAAGAGTTCTATTTGTAGGGCAGTTTTCAATCTCTACCCAGAGTTATCGTTCGCTTCGCAACAACACCTCTGTGAACATCTAAATGCCAAGATTCTTGGCAAAACTTACTTTTACCTATTGCATCACAAATTATCAATGTAAAAATGTATAAGTGGAACGAAAATAAAGTGGATCTATAACTCGATCTGGGTAGAGATTGGGTAGTTTTATGCTGTTAGAATGATTTGCCCTTAGAAGTGAGATGGAAAAATGGTTATTTGCAATTAATTACACAATTTGCAATACACTGAAATAAGCTTAATATTATGAGGTACTTGTGAAGAGAACCCCCCATATTCAACCTAGGGCTTGTTGGACATTTGGGCATTCTAGTCTCGAACAGTCGGTGCAAATTTCTTTATTAAAAACACATCTCTTTTCAAACTTGCTTTCACTGGGCAACATAACAAATATCAATATTATACTTTCATGTAAATAACTTGAATCTGATTCGTCGAGAAACATTTGATAAAAAACACTACTGCCCGCTGAATAATGAAGCCACGCCCTCCTGCGTAGCAACAGTCAACATTGCTTGACGACGGGTGGTATTCCAAAAAATAGCGACTGCGCGGAATTTATGCGCGCACGGTTCACTGTAATATGTATTTGTATAAAACATTCAGTATAATATAATAAATATAGCATGTAGGTGAGTGTAACATTGAAAATTTTCACCCCTCAAAAAGCATTGTCAACCTCGGCTGCGCCTCGGTTGACAATGGTTTTCTTGGGGTGAAAATTTTCAATGTTACACTCACCTACATGCAATATTTATATATTATTAACCATCTGCCTTCCTTCACTAAAACAACCAATCCAATCATTGATTGAATTTATAACAAGTCCTTTGTCTTAATAAACTGTGTACAAATTAATATACGCTACTGCAAAGGAATTTCTAATACATATCATAAATTTTACAGTCGTTCGTTGAACGAGTACGACGGAGACAACCATTTTTGTTACAAGTGACCTACATATTGACGTCATTTTCACATTGTGACGTCACAAACAACGAGCAAAACTTTATTCAGCATATGCTATTTATAGGACTTGTGTGCTATGTGTGTACTAATTTTTTTTTTCTAATCTGATTGGTTTTGTAGATATAGGGTAGTTCGCGAACTTTTTTATCACATCTCGTATACTGACACAAATAAAATATCTTTTCCTAAGCGAAGAACAAACTTAAGAGAACTGCATGTTATACCTAATATTTGTTAGAACGTATATCAAATTCGTCCAGACAATAAGATACTAGTATCTTTTTCCGAGTTCAATTTGGTGAAAATATTGTTATTGTGAAAAATATTGATTTCACAATTTGGTTAATCCAAATTTACTAAAGGTTAGCACGCCATCCCTTGGCTCAGAAATCTGAAACATCTGGGGAAAAATGACGTAAATATCGGTAAATTAATCGGACGAGTTGTGATCCGATGATTAACAAAATAAATAACTTTTGAAATTGTTGAAATGGTTGTTGGTTTTATTTTAATAGAAATCCAAATAAAAACTGTAGACATTTAAAATAACTTTTAATAAAAAAACCTGGCCACAGCAAAACATGTACTTTGTCATTATAACCATATGGGAGGCGGGGTTATCATTTAGTGAGCTCATTGCTCACAGTACCTCTAGTTTTGATATGATTTCTTTCTAATATATTTCAAACAATATAAAAAAGGTCAGTGTTTAAAGTCCCAAGGCTTTTTCTACTGCATGCGAACCAAGTACACCATTCGAGTTTTCAAGGGCAAGTTCTACAATAAAACTAGAGGTATTGTGAGCAATGAGCTCACTAAATGATACACCCCGCATCCTACTTGAATATAAAGGCAGTGTCCATGTTTTGCTATGGGAAACCCAAAATATATATGTGTCAGATCAAAAAGTAAAATAGGAGGTGCACAATGGCAATATGTAATAAAGATTCTGTGAAAGTTTCATCAAATTTCATTCAGTGACCACGAGTATGAGAGGAGTTGCGGATAAGAGATGGATACCCCAAAGCGTAACAGACGGACGGACGTACAGACGGACATACTGATTACTATATACCATCTCGCTTTTCAAGCGAGGGGTATAATTATCTGTTAGCAGCTAGTATAAAATAAACAGAAATTTCAGTGACAACCCCCACCCCGGAAGCGCAGAATATTACTTTTGGCTAAATGTAAGGAAAAGTAATAACTGTATTTTGAGTGCATGCATGTTATCAGGATGTGGTAGCGAGTAAAGATCCCTGGGTTATCAATGTAAAAAATGAAATGAACACTCTAGGTTTAGCTGACTTGTTTCGTAGTAATCAAAAGATTATATTTCATTTTTTATTTAGACAAACATAAAATAGAATATGTGATGTTTTTAAGCAGAATGTTTTATCTTATATAAGTAAATCCCCAGCATGCATGTTATATAAACATTTAGTTGATTATGTTTGCTTGCAAGGTAATTTAAAGATAAATTCATATAAAATACAGAAAAGCAATTTCTTGCTTTAGACTTTCAGCACATAACTTAAAGATGATATTGAAGATGAATTTCATTTTTGTATACATTTGTCTAGTTTTTCACTTGCCCGTTTTAAATTCACCTAGTCCCACTTGAGTTCTGTTTTACAAGAATTAATACAATGTTCTTTGATTTCGCCCCGTTTAAATTCACCAACTTATGACAAGGGCGAAAGGGGCGAAAATCTCCTTGTACTGTAATCGTTGTTATTGTTATCGTATGGGATGTACGTCCCACGCAGGCGCGGATCCAGAAAATTTTCAAAGGGGGGGTTGAAGTATTTTTCAAAAGGGGGGTTGAAGGCGAAAACAGTTAAAACGTACGTTGTACACATACATATAGTTAAATAACTCAATAGAATATCGATACAGTGTGGAGTATGGTTTTTGAAAGTGGGACGTTTATCAATCTGGGAAAAAGTACTTGTATACATTACCAGAAAGTTTTTGAAAAAGAAAGGAAAATAAATCTCCGAACCTGAAAATCCTATTTTGTAAAGGGATGGGGTTTTATTTTGTTTTTACAACCGCATTTCTTAATATACGAGGGGTTATCAAAAAGTTCGTGGACTGAGGCTATAAAATTAGTACTATGTATAGTCTGTGCTTTCAAAATTTATATGGAACATAAAACAACAAAAAATAAAGAAATGTTGAAAAATTTAGCCTGATACGTTCAGTATTTGCCAAATCATTATAAAATGAAAACGACATTAAATGATCACCTGGCGCTGTCGTCGTTTATTTTCATGACGTCTGATAGCGTCATTGTTTTTTTTCAATGTCCGCTTCTTCTACCTCATACACTTTTTTGATGAGATTCCCTGGGGCTGAGTAAGGACTTAAACCCGCCTTGTTTATTTGACTTTACACTGTCATGAACAGTGGTCTTCAATGAATATAATATTCCAAATTGATTAATACATTGGGAGAGATCCGCGCTTGATTGTGCCGGCATATTTTGCTTTTGGGAGTTCAATATCTACAACACATGATCAACGTAATTTTTTGATGTGATTGATTTTTCACACCTTGATTTCCAATCGACATTAACTGTGTATCCCTTTTCTCTCTGAATCTATTTTGACATTAAATGACAAGTACTCTGGATGCATATTATTTCTCTGTAGCCAGTTTCAACATACTTTAGGTCTATACCAGTTTTTTCCAGGGGCAAAACTTTATAGAATGTTCGAAACGGAAACCCCTTCTCCCTTTTGACGTCATTTTCAAGGCCTTATTTGTCTGGACATTCCGTGTAAAACTTACGATTAAATTTCATAGAACTTCCAGAATAAAGTGAAAATTTAATATTTTATGGAACAATCGTTTTCCGACAAATACCTGAATTAACGGGAATTTTGGATGTCAAATGATCATATCAAAAGAGTTTTTTTTAGTTACACATGGGTCGCAAAAACGTCGTGTTCGAGGTTGCACCGCCTGGACATACAATTGCTTACAAAAACATTACTAATTAATAAAAAAATATTATTTATTATTTATGGTTTATTTTTTAGATAGAAAAGATGATGCTAACTAGATATTTTAAAATTCATTGATGAGCCTAAAGCGGTTTTAATTTTATGATGCTAGTCCACGAACTTTTTGATAACCCCTCGTATTACAACATTAGCCTTTCACCTTACATTTTCTATAGTAGAAACACAACAAAAAATTGGAAATTTCTTATTTCTCTTTCTCTTTTGCAAATCCAAAGGGGGGGTTGCAACCCCCGGAACCCCCCCTCTGGATCCGCCACTGCCACGGAATAAAGAACTGAACTGAACTAGAGGTCGGGATCCATTAAATTAGACACACAGTTTACAACACATGAATGAGTATAAGGGCAAGCAGATCAGCAGTCATGGTTTCGCAGGAAACTTCCTCCAAACTCTCCAGTAAAAAAAAGAAATTTAAAAAAGTGATTTTTTTACGTCGATTTTGCGAATATTTTACACACATATGAGACGGCAGCAAATACCATTGATTCAAATTTAGAGTTTTCTCAGCACAAACTGCTGCATTGATTTTAGCAGTGAGGGCTCCTTTTCCTGTCAACGTCTTCTGGGACAATGGACCTTACTGGGCCTTCCTGTTTAAGGCATAATGCTAAAGACCTATTGTTGGAAAAAATGACATCATTCCACGTCTCCCTTTTCCTCAAGGATGGTTTACTATGATATATATTTCAAGTTTAAATGTTATGTTAACCCACTTATAGGGTCCATCAAAAACAATTTCGAATTTGATGTTACAATTTGTCGTTTTTGATCGAAAATAAAAAGAACTTCGTTCTTAAATCAATCTTTAAATTTTGGTATGACATATCAAATCTGTTTTAACAAATATTTTAAATCGTTATAGAAAATTCAAATTATTTACTTCCAATTATATCGTAAAGTCATTGTTTATGTTACGTAGACATTCGAACAGTTTGGTTGAGGAAGTCATAAGAACCCCTGGATTTCATGTATTAAGAATATACTGATAGTTGTGGCTTCTCAAATGTATGGAATGAACAGACCTTTTTAAATATTAAATGGCTAAAAGCTATAGTTGAACAACGTCTTAAAGATCAGTACATGTACAGAATTGGCGAAGTAATATGCGCGATTCGTCTAAAGGTCCTATAGTATCTTCAAAACAGAATTTGGATTTGAAAAATATTTAACCTTACTACCAAGAAAATTTAGAACAATTTTAATTAAATTAAGAACAGCAAATCATCGTGTCTAAGTTGAGACTGGGAGATGGTTTGGAATTCCCAAAATGATAGACTATGTAATCTATGTAATAATGTACAAATAGCTGATGAGTATCACATTTTAGAATGTCAATTTTTTTCAGAATGCAGAAAAAATTATCTATCTAGTAAATATTGTAATTGACGATTTTTTTTCTTCAAATTCTAAGAATTGAAATTAAGCTATTGTAAAGTATTAATTAAACTATGTAGTTACATAAATAGAGAATATGAAAAAGTCTGTCCTCCTTAATTATTTTTGTTACTTCATATGAATGTATTTCCGCCATTTCACGTGTATCTTGTATACTATTTTTTGTATATATTGTACATATACATGTATTGTTGATATTGTACATATATTGATGAACCTCATGTACCATTGATATTGATTCGAGTTAATGAATTGAACTTGAAAGAGAGTAGTTTACGCTTTGCACATGTACAATGTAAAATTTATTCCACGAGTAGGACATGTTTCTTCATACTGTCACATGTGCCAAAAGAAACTATAAAGAAAACCTTGTTTCATATATTCTATTATATTTAAACTACAAAATATTGAATTATCTATTGATTTTGTTTGTTTATTTCCCCCTTTGCATCTTCCTTTTCACACCACATCGAGAAAGTTAGGGCCGTCATAGTTCAGAAGTTGAGACGTTTTAGCGATGGTGAAATTGAAAGCATGCATGGATTTCAACAAAAATATTTTTAGAACTTTGACTCTTTTAATCTCTGTCGGTTTTTTTTCTTTCTATATTTTAATCTGTCATTGTGTATTTTTATAACTCCCTATACTATGTAAAGGAAGAAAAAATCAAGAATTTTGTTGTGTTTTTTATCTTCTTAATGTTGGTAAAAAATAAATTTCTTTACTTGATTAAGAACACTGAAAAACCGGGCCTCATGTTTGGGGTCACAAATGTTTTATTGGTTCATTTTTAGCTCTACTGGTCAGAGACCAGATAAGAGCTTATGCGATAGTAATGCGTCCGGCGTCCGTCTAGCTGTCCGTCTGTCTGTCTGTCTGTAAACAATTTTTCAAAATGCTACTCCTCCTACAGTTTTGGTCTAATTTCAATATAACTTGGCACACAAGTAGACAACACTAAGATACATAATTCTGTGTATCGGTTTTTGATTTCGATAAACGGTGTTGCCGTGGTTACTAGAAATAGAAATTTCTATAAAAAATTTTCAAAATGCTACTCCTCCTACAGTTTTGGTCTGATTTCAATATAACTTGGCACACAAGTAGACTACATGAGGAACATAAAGAGACTTTATCAAGGATCATTATTCTATTTATTGCTGTTGTAAAGTTTCAATTCCCAACTGCTTAAGTACTTTTCTCTTCCTTTGCTATAAGTACAAAACAGTAGAGCTTCAGTCTCGACAGAGACTTCTGGTTACTTATGTGACAACAAGCAGCGGACTCCTCTTTGTTTGTGTTTATCATTTACATTTGATACTCACCAGAAAAAAACTCAAATACGATTAATATTTAATCCTCTCTGAACTTATACTGCATATGTTATTTTATGTCTGTTGACTGAGTTCTAAACATGCACATTAAACAGCGTTTTCTTATAGGCAAGACGCATTTAAAAAAAAAAAACAATGGACAGAAGATACAGTAGATATGGCTGCAAATCAAAGTATGGTGTAATTTTAGGTATGTTTTTTTGTAGCTTAACGTCCCTCTTAAAAATATTTCACTCGATCAAATGAATGTTGAAATTGAGACCCTACCACTTGCGGTGGAGGACTGTAAATATAACTACAGTGTGTATACCTATTCTGAAGACCCATGGGAATTGACCAGTATTGATCTTTTTCGAGCCAACACCTTCAACTACAGATATTTCCTTTACATACATTTAAGTCTAATAAATGTCTGAAGTTAAAGGAGAACGCACTTTGCACAGGCAACAATGATGCGGTTTTTAATGATGGCGCATTTTTAGTTCGATTATCTCCAATAGTAATTTATTTTTCAGTAATGGTAATGTCCTGTCTAAATTCAGTTCTTTAAGACAATACATGTAATTGGAAATATGCAGGTTACATCATTTAATTCCTAAAACATTTGATGATTGACATTGAATTCGGCTCGGAAGTTAAGTCAAAAGGATTTTGGATTGAAATTGAATTCACCCCTACTTTCATACACACGGTGTTGAATTAGAATATTTTGATATTCATCAGAGATTTCTGTCCAGTGTTTTTTCAAGAATAATAAGAAGACGACAACATGATTTTTTAAAGGGGAGGGGGGGTCCTAGCTGGTAAATCTTGGAAATAAGCAGGAAAGTTTTTTAAGTTTGAACAGCCTTTTCCCTCACCCTCGTGTTTGTTTGCCAAACATTTTCAGTGAAGAAGAAATGAAATGTTGCTTACTCAAAATTCCATTTAAACGATACAAAACAGGAGCAGATCAAGCACGGGCATCTAAAACAGCAGAGGGGGGATTAGCTAGGTGGCATTGAGGAGTAAGCATCCCCTGCTGACAGATCACATCCGCTGTGTGTTTCCTTTCATGATCGAGGAAAACGGGGAAGAAATCTAAACAATTGACTGCGTAAATTATGACCAAGGAATATGTATGACATACATATAATAAGATAAAAATAATCTTTTATATACATGTGCATGTACATGTAGTTCCACATATATGAAAAAAAAAAGATTAAAAAAACTCAAGTATACAAATGTCGTAAGAAAAGTTGAAATGTTAAAAACTAATATGATATATACATGTACTAGTACTTGTAAATTCTGGCATATGGTAATGAACTGCAACTATGTTGATATTAACATCATTATGCAATTAAGTTGTGAACAATTCGTCAGCATACTTTCTTTTTTAAAGATTACATGATCTACACCAATTCAAACTATTAAAATTTGGTAATTGAAATTAGTGTGCATATCGACAACATGTGTTTAAAATACCGGTAATCTTTTATATATACAAATACATGTAGTCCCACATATAACTCTAGTGTACATGTCGGTCAAAAGCTCTACAGAGGTTATGTTTATGTTCTAAAAATCCGACTCTAAATAAAATGTTCTGATTCCGCACAAATGTCGTGTGAAAAGCTGAAATGTTAATAACTAATATGATATATACTTGTAAATTAAGGCATTTAGTAATGAACTATATTTTGATATATACATCCTTATGCAATTAAGTAGTGTACAATTCGTCAGCATACTTTCTTTTTTAAGTAATATCTAGGGAAAAGATAGGATGACGTAGAAATAAAAATTATGTCAAATCTGTTGACGAGAGATTCACAAATGTAAATTCTTGAACTAGCAGCTTAGTAGGATTGAAATAAATACAAACTACCATCGGAACATAAAAACGAAAAATATGGAGATAACGTACAATATTCAAGCTCAAACGTTCATTTAACAATACAACTTTTAGAGCAAAATAAACACGGACCTCCGAAACATCAGAGGTGGGATCATGGTTCCAATATGCATGTTTAATGCAATCAGTCTTTGAATAATCTGAATAAAATATTTAAGTTACTTTGATATTGTCTACCCCCTTATGCATCATAGATCTTTTAATTATTAAACACAGTTTGTTTGTTTGTTTATTTATTTATTCCTTACTATAGTAAGTCATACGACTTACAGTAATACCAGCAAATAACAAGTGATAAGAATGTAATAATTTCATGTGTATTTTTAGTTCTGAAAGTTGTTAAGGTTTCTACTTGTGATTATGTCTCCCCAGTTATTTGAAGATCTGAAAACAATCAATTTTAAATCAGGCAAAAAAGTTGAAGTAACAAGAATTTTTTCAACATCATTCACAGTCGGCAATTCTCTAGCGAGTTTCAGAGTTTCCAGGGACCGTGTTTTATGTTTATTAACAGATTTGAATTGTTTATAGAGATGTTGACATCCGACAAGGGTCGTTGTCTTTCCCTTTTAAACTGATTCCTTAACTATTGGCTATTTTCGATGATAGAAAGAACACAACATTCCTGTTTCAGCTGAACAATCAAAACAATTATTGATGTTTATGTAGAATAAAATTGATGATGATTTTATAAAACGTGTAGGAACATGTGCAAGGGTGTGAATTTTATGTATAACATATCTAGCTATATACACGTAACTAATCCAGTGAAATATATGGATATAACGAACATTATTCAAGCTCAAATTAAAGTCCAGTAAACAATACAAAATTGGAGCAGAGCAAACACGAACCTCCAAAACATTTGAAGTGATTTCACGTACCATGGAGGAGAGAGTATTTCCCTGCCGACCGGTTACACCCTTTGTTATGATCGGGAAATAATAAAATAAGTCGACAATTCAGTGAGTAGATAATGACCTAACAATAAGTATTCAAAACGTCAGTCAACATTTGACTCAAAGATAAATTCTATTTGCTGAGAAGGCCATTGTATCAACCGTAAAACTGACGAAATGATGACTTTAAACGAGACTGTTATATTCTTGTTTAATCAACTTGTTTGTCAATAATGTATCTCGTCTTAGATATCGTAATTACATACATATAGAGTATGCTCCTGTGTATTTAATCAACTGAAGGATGAAGTAGACAATAGAATAGATAAATAAAAAAGTTCTCCGATTAAAATGTTTTTGGAGCAAAATCTTTGTTTACATTACAAATGCATATAACCCTAAACCTTTCCATTTCCGCCTTCAAATACTTCGAATGCTTAGAAAAGAACATTTTTTAACCACTCATTGATGGTCAGGGCTCAGATTAAAAAAAACCAGACAAGATAATTATTTCCTTGTTGATGATATTATAAAACTCTTATCATTATCTTCATGACTGTTATAGAGAAAGCGAAAATGCCAAGAAGAGATTACAATTACAAATTCAGAAATGAATTAACGACATATGGATTCTTATTTTTAAAAAGAAATTTAGGAACGGTGTAGTGAAATGTAAACATTTAATCATTCTTAAAATATCAAAAGGTTACAAAAGCCTAGATTTCTCAGACACGTTAACCCTGTATCTAGAGCGCAGAATAAAATACCACAAAGTATATATGTTTATGTTCTAACATTCTACATATTTAAAATTATATTGTTTATACCTTTAAGGTAAATACCCCTCTGCTCCAAATTTCACCATTTTTTTTAAAATTCCAAATATGTATTTTCATCAACAACAATAACATTAGATTTAAATGGAAAAAAGTTTAAAGTGTGAAGCGTTGCTTTCTTTTTCAGAAATGAATAATTATTATGTCTAATCATGATGAGAAGAAACTGTGATGTGGTTAATGTAAAAATTAATAATTTTTTATTTCACAATAAAATTATAAATATGAGGTATACATGTAGGACTCCAAAGTGCGATAGGACTCCAAAGTCCGATGGTCACGTCAATGTCCGATGGTCTGCGCCAAACCCCGATGGTTTGACACGCCAATGTCCGACTGTCCGGGAAACAATCTACGTTTATGACGTCATAGTACTACTGCTTTTAAATGCAGGATAATGGCGCCAAGGTCATCGTCGGAAACCCACGGGTGATCCCGTCTTTACTTATTACTCGTGGGCAAACTCGCCGAAAAATCGTCGTATGTAATTAAATATGCATGGGTCATTTGATTGGTCGCTTCACAGTGTCGCGATGCCAAACAACGAATTACAGTTCACGTTACGTATGTATGTTCGGCATTGCCAAAACATGAAAAACTCATTCTGTAGTTAACACAGCTGACTAATCCACTCACCGGCGCATTTTGCAGTTAGAAAGAGGTACACATGTACCGGTACTCCTATATAATATCTGACAGATATTAATGTCAGAGACCTGTACGAATTGACTTTAATTGTTCTAAATCAAACTTCGCACATTTCATTATTTACCATAAATAGCAAAGTAATAAACGTATTTTTCAAAATTGAAGAGTTCCAACTTTCTGATTGGTCGACTAAAAACAACAAATTAGCATATTTGACGGCGATATTTCGGCGAGTTTGTCCACGGCTGATATATAAAATACATGGTTACTGTCTTGAAATATAAGCGATATTTGGGCGAGGGTAAGAAAACGTGATAGAGGGCGAGGCTTGCCGAGCCCTCTTACGTTTTCGACCCGAGCCCAAATATCGCTTATATTTCAAGACAGTTATCATGTATTTTGTTTATCCTGCAACAAAATTTTACATTTGAGCGTCCAAAACAAGCTAATTCCGACAGATTTAGGCACATCTCTGCAGTTGAAACTATGACGCCATGGCGTAAACATTGCAGTATACGTGACGTCACAATGCTTTTGGAACGTCGGAATACATGCACGAGGCTTTATTAGGGCAGTGACCGGATAAAGCTTTGGTTTATTAGGTTACCTTTATTAGGTCAATGCAAGGGGTAGTTGCAGGATAAAAGTAAAAACGAGATCACCCGTGGATTTCCGACGATGCGTCAAGGATTGACATCGGATTATTGTGACGTCATAAACGTTGGTTGTTTCTCCGCACCATCGAACAATATTTACATTACATATATTTTTTGCATATAAAATGAATGGAAATCTATTGCATTCAAAACACCATAACACAGACAGGGTACCAAGAGGTTAAAACATGCGTTTTAGTTTGACGTCATAATCGTTGAACGCCGAGGAAGTGCAACGTCACAAGCGAAAATCAGAAAATCACGTTCAAATTGACCAGAAGCTGTTACGTTGGCTGATCCATTAAATGTAGCTTACACAAAGGATAATACATAGGTTTTTAAATAGAAATCACATTTGCAGTTAAGATAGAAAGTTTAAAAAATGTAAATATAAGCAATGAATCATTATTTTTTGAGTGATATAGTTTCATAACTGCAACAGTGTGTGTAAACAAATTTTCATAACGCGCTAACGCGCGTTATTCAATTTGTTTGCACACACCGTTGCAGTTATGAAACTATATCACTCAAAAAATAATGATTCATTGCTTAATTGGCGTCACAGACCATCACACTTTAGCGCAACGCGTCTCATAGGAAACAAGCCATCGGGCTTTGGCGTGACCATCGGACTTTGGCGTTCGTTAAGACAGCGAGCCATAGGGGTTTGGCACAGATCATCGGGGTTTGGCGAGACCATCACACTTTGGCGTCACTATTGCACTTTGGAGTCTTACATATATGAAAATGATATCTATTATTATCCTGCAACCACCCCTTGCATTGACCCAATAAAGGTAACCTAATAAACCAAAGCTTTATCCGGTCACTGCCCTAATAAAGCTTCGTGCATGAATTCCGACATTCTAAAAGCATTGCAATGTTCACGCCATGGCGTCATAGTATACAGTTATGGAATGGGTACGAGGGAAATAGTAAATTTATGGTTCCCCGAGGGAGGGAAATGGTTTCCTGCCGAGGGGAACCATTAATTTTTCTATTTCCCGAGTTCACATTCCATAACTGTTTTATTATACCGAAACATTCATAGGCGATTTAATTTTTTATTTACATCAGATATTCCGACATTAAGAAAAAAACACTGTATAGAGGCATAATATCAAATGCATGCGGTTTAACATATTGTATAATAAGTAATTCATCGTGTCCTAAAACAATTAAATTATTTTTTTTTAAAATATTTTCACTGATATTTCCAAAAAATTATCGTTGTTTTCATTTTGCAGAATTCCAGTATGATTTTGACATCGCATGTCGAAATGCTTTGACGACATAGTTACATTGCTAATAACATGAAGTCACAGACTCGAGATACCTTGAACGCTCCGCCCACTGAACACTTTGATTGGTTAAAATCACTAATAAATATTCATGAGGGAGGAGCTCTGATTTTCCAGGGAGTAGTCCTCAGATGAGAAAAATAGTCTCTTCTTGGGGAAATAGGCAGTTTTATTGTATTAAATTTATATAGAGTAATAACTGTAGAGGTACGTTTGACCGCGTTAGCGCGGTATTCAATTTGTCGGCACGGACAGGTATGTTTTAGGACCGAAGACATCCCAAAATATGAATTCAATGCTTAAATGAAAATGAGCGGAAGCTCCGCCCATTTTGTGACGTAAGCGGTCCAACATCTCTCTCAGCCGTCAAATATCGATTTTTTTTATGCCCGCTCAGCAAAACATTAAAAATGATTACTTTTTTCGTAAAGATTTGTATAGGAAAATTTTTTAAAGGAATAACAATGCTACTGTTTTACTGAGCGGGAAATAAAAAAAAATCGATGTTTGACCGCTGAGTGAGATGATGAACCTGTCGATGAGATGTTGGACCGCTCATTTGCATTCGTTGGTTACGGATCTGAGGTTACATCACGGAAGACAGTACAATATACGAATACATGTATGTTTAAAAAATATTAAAATAAAATGTATAACAAAACATTTATTGGCTGAACCGAAAGCAGAAAGTTTGGTTCGAGAGTCGACAAAAAAAATTACCCGAGAACACAGCGGTTCCAGGCACACAGTTTGATTCTTTGGTCCGACAAAACGCATGTTGCCTTCGAACTCAGTCAGTAAATGTATATTCATGATTAAAAAAGGATTGCATAGTATTTGAAGACGCTTTGGAACTGACGACAACGTTTTAATACAAATATCCAGGAATGTCATTTTTTAAAGTGACTGTATGAGTCAAAACCATGGTTTCTTTTCAGATATCTCTAGAGTATATAGAAAGACTTGTAAAAATTATGAGAATATAGCTAAGATATGACAATTAAACTGCAAGAAAAGACTGCACAATATAAGTGCCGGAAAAACAAAGGTTGTATCTACCGTTTCGTTGTTTTCGTGTATGTCAAGGTCACGCCACTCTTATTTTTAGCTCAGACTTGTAAACAACATTTAACTGGAGCATCCAAAGGTGAGAAATATGTTCTAACAACTTTTTTAAAAGATTGCATCAATTTTTTTGGTCTACTTACATTTATTCTATCTATACTTGAGACCATGGTAACTATGGAAACTTATTCAACTTTTCTGCGCAAACGTCGAATTGGGAGGAAGAAGTATTAAGCAATATTTTCTGTATGGGGCATACTGAAATTATTTTTAATTTATTTTTTATCCTTAAAATTAGAATTTTTAAGTTCCGAAACCTGTAATTTTCTGAAACCAAATACTTTTAGAAATTGAACAAAATTTACTCGGGTCATGCAAAAATTCTACATTTGTCAATTTTCCCCTTTGTGCGTTACAATGTCTGTTTAAGTAATGAAAGAAAGCCCAAATAGAACACGAAATAAATATGCATAATTATTATGTATGTCGGTTTTGACTATATTCAGACATAAATGTAATATTTTTTTCTAAAAATAAGGATTGTAAAAATTCGAAAGCGCAATTTAAGGTCATCGCTAGAATTTTAATTAAAGATATGAGCACTGAAAAAAATAACATGTTAAAGTCATAAGAAGACAATTTAATTTACTGTCCATACAATCACTACATCAAAAGTAGTTTTACTAGGTATTGGGTTGATTTACAAAATAACATTAGTAAATCTAGAATGAATTTATCAAATAACATTCACAAGGTTATCTGGTATCAGATTCTATACGACCCCCGCTCTACGAGACACCTTCTACACACTATCTTTCCTAGTAAAGAGAATGATTATTTCCTCACTGAAAGAAAGCATTCGTCGTGATTAGTTGTGATTAGTTATTTACTAAATATTTACGCTTTCTTTCAGTGAGGAAGTTGTCACAAGAAATAGGAAGCATACATTCTACAACTGATAAAACACTTCACATTCACGTCTTAGAAAATAAAAAAAACACGAGCTTAATCAGTTCGATGACCACAGGTTTAACAAATTTCTTGTAAACATATTATTTGAGAAAGTGTAGTGAACTCAACATCATCGACCGAGAGAATTTCTTTCAATTATAACTCAGCATAATGCAAAATACAAATTGTATAACTTTCTTCCAGATTTTTTTTTCTCCTAAGATTTTAAAAACAATTATTCTCCATAGGTATGGAAGAATGTTTGTTTTGTAATATATTATACATTAACTGGAATGTGTATTCATGAATCAAACGAGAGATAGATCAAATGATTAACATGTTTTGGTTTTTTTTCTCGTTCTTAAGAACAAATATCTATGATATTGAATTACATTTATAATCTTCTATAGATTCGTAACAAACTTCAACTATTTTCAAATTAATGTACTATATTGTCTTCGTCTTTTTTCACCTACATAAATATACAGATAAAAAAGGGACTAATAATATGAGACTGATTGAATGATTGTTTGTATATTGTTTAACGTCCCACTCGAGAATTCTTAACTCATATAGAGACGTCACCGTATACTGGTGAAGGGCTTCAAATTTAGATATATTCTCAGCACTCAGGGTCATTGAGCAGTTAGGGTTCTTTATCGTGCCAACGCCTACCGTGACACTGGACCTACATAGACAATTTTTTTACATTAAAAAACACAGACTGATTATTGTTTTATTTTCTAAGATTAAGAAGTTAATTATTCTTCTCGTTGCGTAATTGTTTCATTTTTAATTCAAGTAAACAATTATTTCTCTGTCTGATGGCATTAACTAGCGAACTGCATAAATGAATAACACAGATATTGGCTTATTAGAATGTCCTGAATGTTTTTTTTATTTTCTTCATATACTTGGTAATTAATTTGTTCCTATTGTAAGGCAGGTGTACAGTGTATAAAGATAAAAAAAAGAAGCTTCAACCGTTTGCTAGGGAAAAAGCACTTTTTACTCTTTATGTTCTTTAATCTGTACTTAAATTGGAAGTTTTTATTAATGTTGTTATAACTGAAAGCATAATAATGAAATCCGTTTATTTGCGGATGATGATACATCATTGTACATTACAGGCACATTAGACACTTAATATTACTCGCGTTGAGTTGTCTACGCTTTCCTTGATGGTCAGGGTTTTGACCAGGGAGATCAAAATTATGTAAAATACAGCTTTAACTGTGTGGAAACGGTGGAAAACGACAAAAAGTAATAGATGTAAGTGACTGTAACCTTTTTAAGCTTCATAGTATATATTATCGGAAGTTTTTATTCTGACTGCTTTGTTTATGAACTGATTGTGAACTCACAAAAATGTCTGCAAGGAATCGAACAAACGGAATCTCAGCGAGATCTCTTTAGAGATGTCAAGATCTTTCAGCGAGCTAGCCCAATCTGCCAAAAAAGCCCAATTTCGCAGCTCCACAGTATGTGGTCGGGGGGCCTATTACTATATCTAGTGAGGATATTCTACGGATAGCAGAAGCTGTGAAGTTGACCTTAAGCGGTGAAATTGAAAAACTGGTTCAAGAAAATGTTAAAAAAGCAATAGCACCATTACAAAACAAAATCGGGTCTTGAGAAAGAAAACATCTATTCTTAAAGTTCAATGAACTGGAACTGTATGGGCGAAGGCCTTTGATCCGAGTAGCCGGTATCATTGAAACACAAAAGGAAAAAATACGACTCAGAAAGTTCTTGAAGCAGTCCGTGAAGCAGGCATTCCCTTAGATCCTGATGACATTATACTTTCACACCGGGTAGGAAAGCCTAACAACAACCAGAATGCCCGTCCCCAACAGATTATCGCGAGATTCAAATCAGTGGATGTCAAGTTTAAGGGGGATGTCCGGCCACCTTTAGTGCAGTGAGAACAAAATGTAAACATTTCTTCAAATGGCTAAAATACGTTATATTTTGATCAAATTTTAAATCCTTATGATAAAGATACAATAAATATGCATAACTGAATGCATGTTGTGTATATAAAATCTATACTTTTGCAGAAAAATGCTTTTGATATGCTCTTTAGAACTGCGCAGCTACAGAATTCAGCAGAGCCTTAAAAAATCCAAAAAAATATGCAAACTGTGCATTAATGTTCTCTCTACAACCATTTGTTGAGAAAATGTCTTAATTTTGCACTTTTAAATGATAATTTCAAGTTCAAAACAAGGTACCATTGTCTTCAAAAAGAGTGCAAAGAACCATGAAAGTAGTTCATGGATAGCAGCACGTGGTCTATTTTTAGCACAGAATTTTATTTTCCAGATCTCTTCTTAATATGGAGGGACATAACAATCTTTAAATGTAGAAGAGAATTACAGTTGCAAAATATTTCAAATAATATGAACACTTTTAAAAGAGGAAAGGTGTTATAGTGTGGCTTGAAGTAATTTATTTAGTATTATTATAGAACAGTTGTTAAATAGTGTACGTATTGATATAAAAAAAAATCTTAAACTCTTTGATTCCAGGTAAGGAAAAATGAGCACCATCAAAGTTAAAAATTAAGAGTTTGTAAGTTTGCAATAGATAACTTATATTATCTATCAAATTTTAATTATCACCAATGAAACACAAAGAAATAAGAAACATAAAATCGATATGAATTACCTTGTTTTAATACCTACTAGTACCAGGGGTGATAAAAAAGTTCGAAATATATCTACAAAACCACAATTCAGATTAGAAAAACAGCCAAACACAAGCTCTATAAATAGCATATGCTGAAGTTTTGTTCCTTGTTTGTGATGTCACAGTCTGAAAATGACGTCATGCAGGTACTTGTGACGAAAATTCTATTTGCCCATATTGTCAAAATAAAAATTTTACAAAGTAAAGAAAAAAAATCAACATAATTGAATATTTTATACCATCTTTAAAATGACGTTTGGTGGTCCTCGCAACTCAGGGGAAAATTATTGGGTCCGTATTTATAGGTGAGAAAGAAATTCCTTAAAATTTAAACATAATTGTTGACGGAAGAAAAAGAAAAATAATATCGTGTAATGGGATGTAAAAAAAATGAGTCGGGCCATTTCCAGGCAGTAGATCAGGAGATAGGACAACCAAATATTTTTATAACAAGTGGTCTTATAAGGCTAGTACATTTTCCATCACGTACTTAGTAATGCAAATTTTTTAAAATCTTTTGCACTATTTTGAACTATTTTGAAAAACAAACATAGGATTTTCGGGGGGTGGGGGCTCTCACTTTTTTTGCGATGATAGACATAGCCTATGCAATGAACCTTTCTTTGCAAACATTGTACTCGCTTTTAAATTTCAAAGAAACAAGTCAATATATTTTATCAAGCTTCGTATGTTCAATGAACGAGAAGAGCTTACAACGTTGTCAACATTATGAGAAATGATCCGTTTTTACGTCCAAACATTACTCCATACAATGTGTTGGTCTTGCAAACAATCTAGCTATTTATGTGAGGTGCCTGAAGGAAATCCTATAACTGCCTATTTTTTCTATCTAACTTCTAAACAAAATATACATATGTACCAATTTTAGTATGTAAGACATGTAATTACAATTTGTTTTTCATGCACTGCATATTGTTTTACATTTTCAAATTAAATGCTTAGCATCCTCCTTGCAGTGCCCCATTTGAAAATAACTTCTATCGCCACAGAAAAAAGACCCGCCGTAAACACATATGTTTTGGACATTTTTATCTTTTTTTCTTGAGTTTTAAAGAAACCAACAAATTATCAAGACTTGTTCCATGAAAAATTAAATATAATCATGGTAATAAACGGATCTTCCCAAAGCAGATATCTGAACATGCCAACCACGTGCTCAGTGGAATAATTTTTACGAGGAAACTCGAACTGTAAACAGAACAGTTTTTCCCGATTTGCTGGAGTGGGGTTAAAATCGCGTTTTTTCATTAATCAGATGATGCGATGCAACAAATAAAAGTAGTAAGTAATATAACCTAATGATTATTACTGAGTAATTTCTTGTCTTGATGTAATTATGGTCACATTTATTCTAAAATCAATGTTATTCGAACTCTGTGTGACAGAGGAATGGCGGACGAAATAAACACATTGCCTCAGAAAGACACCCATATGTAAAATTGAATTTTCAAGAATTATGGATAATGACAAGAAAAAAGCGAAACAAATGGTTGTAGCCATATTATCAATGAATCAAACTAACACCATTTGCAATGCATTTATCATCTCGTAAATGCTGTAGCTGCGCAGTTCTAACCTGATTAATTTCCTCCTAATTAAAACCAAAAAAAATTAATTGTTTACTAATTTTGGTCTCTAACAGTAGGTAATTAGTGCATTAGCACTTTGAGTAACTTTGGGCTAGTTTAGTAGAGTATTAAGCGCATACTTGGTATTTCTTATTTTACACCAGACTAGATCCAATATGGCTTGTACATCCCCCTTAACTTAGTGAAGAACTTACGCCTTTTCTCAGAAACACCAGCCACTGCTTCAATTCAGA
Source organism: Saccostrea glomerata (assembly GCA_003671525.1). Taxonomy (NCBI): domain Eukaryota; kingdom Metazoa; phylum Mollusca; class Bivalvia; order Ostreida; family Ostreidae; genus Saccostrea; species Saccostrea glomerata. Next base: position 1,244,377 of record PRKT01000105.1, on the reverse strand, counting down.
TAAATGAGGACCTGACAAAATACCGGGATCGACTGATGTACTTGGGCTGCAAATACTCACAGTACTTTGATTAAGGAAATTGAGTGCGATAATACTTGTACATTGACCTTTACTGCTATTTTGTATTTTATTAGATGTGTTTATGTCTGGTAAACATAACAATTTGATTGGATGTTTTTTCTTCTTCTTGTTTTTCACTAAATTTCGAAATCCATGAATTTTCCAATCCCAAGATCGAATTCTTTAATTTCTCACTCCTTAAGGTACATGTAGTCCGATCCTCAGGTTTATAAAATTAGCAGTTTGAGTTAAGTAATCGAAAATACTCATAAAAGTATTTCTGAATCCACATAGTTATGCTAATTCATCCAAAGCTTTCGTTAAAGTTAAAGATTAAAGTTAATCATTTTATACAGAGAAAATTGTCAAATCTCCAATATTTTTGCAGAAAAAGCGAACTGGAATATCAGCAATGCATTTTCTAATTGCAAATTGATCAACAAATATATTTTAGGTTAAAAAACGATAGGTATCCAGGCATTCAGAGAAATCATCATGATTTTATACGTATTTGGTATTTTTTTACTTCTATTTCCATCATGTATTTTATAATACACAGTGTATTATTTTTGCTATCGTTGCAAGACACTACGAATCCCTCCGTATTTCATATCATACTAATAAGCATTGATATCTAAGGCGGATTAAAAAAAACTTATTTATCTAAAACTGTATTGTTTTTTCCCTTTTATAGGGAACAAATGTCAATTTTTATGTGAACTTTTCTGAGACTTACAAGACCTTAAATCTTATAATAAAGATGCATTAAATGTAAATTGTTGCATGAAAAAATTTCATTTTCAAGCTTCATTTTGATGCATTTCAAATTTAATATTAATTTTTGGAGTTATCCTTCCTGGCTGAGGATCGGATATCTTAAAAGAATTAACAAGGTAAATGAGTTTGACATTATTCTTTATACATTTGTTAAATTGTGAAGAGATTATTAAACTTTATTCAGTTCAACATATATTTTTATATTTTACACACTTTCTTTCTCTCTCACGCCCACAAGCGCACATTGTACGTTTTTTTTTTAAAACGACGCCAATCGGACGATGTAAACAAAATTAAAGCTTTATGAAGATATACCGGTATGTGTATATCGTTATATGTGTGTGTATATCTCGTACAATGAAATTTAAACATGCACTAAATACGACATGTTCCGATCAGATCTGACGGGTTTCTGAGATCATCACTGTATACTATCTTGATTCTTTTTATTCTTAAGGTGATTCGAACCTGTCGCCAAAGTAATTGGATTTTTAAAAAAATGATAAGAATGATACTAGAGGATTTCCTGTCTTGAATAATGACAGTTTTGATATGGGTCAATGCGCTAGTTTCCATGGCAACGGCCTCTGAACATGAGAGTGTTGAACTTGTCTGCTGTCCCAAAATAAACAAGTGATAGACATAATCAAAATAAAAAAAATTTAAAAAAAACTATTTTCAATCGTATTTTTTTATCATGGAAATGAAAGATAATAACATTGACTTCCTTCAGAATAAGTAACAGTATTGAAATAATAAATCATGTTTAAAATATTTAATCCGAATTTCCTCAGACTGCTCTTAAAAATGCCATTTTCAGCATGACTTTCAATTAATAGAATGGCAAAAAATCATACCAAAAGTAATTGGAATTTTTTCTTTTAACTTTCCTTGAATAGCAGTGATACAAAGCTTTAAACCTTGAAAAAAAAAATTGGTAGGTTCATGAGTCCGGAAGAAAGATATAATCATTTGACTTTCATTGGGTCTTGCTCAAATTTTAGCCTTTTCCAAAAAAACATTATACATGAAAAGATAAACACAATAAATCTTAAAAATTGGCAAAAAGTATTAAAATACATTGTATAATTTATCAATTCTGAACATTTGATATGAAAATATTCAATAAAATAGTCATTAGCTTCAGAAACATATAAATAATCTTTCAATTCGATTTTCCTCTTATATATTGAAACTAAATGCATTTTATATGTATGCCATGTAATATTTAGGCCAGCATTTTTTTTTTATTTTTAGGTTTACAAACCCGCCGCTCAAGTTTTTGAATTATCCGAAAAAAAAATGAGGGGAACAAAATTTTTTTCTTTCCGATGTCAAATTTGAGTCGGGATCGAAATTTCAAATTTACGAACTCATACTTCCGGTTTTCTTTTTTTCCTCCATTACATTATAGATATATTTATACTAAAAACTACCTTTGCATAGACATGAGACTTAATTTAAATACTACCAATTAATGTACTTAATCAAAGAATTGCTCTTCATTATACATGTACATTGTATGTTGTATTCTAGTGTCTTGTTTATCTGTAATTAGTAATTACATTTTTACTCGCTTCTCATTTTATCGCGATCAGAGACATATAAAACATAGTTTTATATGTCTCTGTCGCGATTTACATTGTATCGCGGTATATCCCAAAAAATTCAGATACATAGCTCATACCGTTTCTGTTTAAATACTATCTGTTTGTCGTCTAATTGTAAACTTTTGTGATGAATAAAAAGTATGGAACATGTGTCGGTAAATTTTTTATTTAAATAAAACGTAATTTTACAGATTTCCATTCCCGTTTTTATTATATTTAGATCATTGATTTTATAACCTAGTAAAAGCCATAATAAAGTTCATGTTTCGAAAGTCTTTAGTTTGCATAATTGTTTATTTTATTATGTAGAATTACACCGTTGATAAAAAAAAAAATTGAAGTCCATGTCGGCAACAAGTTTCCATGTTTTCCTATACCGCGATACTATGAGACTCTCCAATTTAGGAACAAAATAAAACTTCCCGTTTTAAAAATAGATAACAAATTAAACAATGCAAACTTGAGAAATAATTTGACACTGAAAAGTTCGGCCATAGATTCGTTTGTGGATAGTATTTGATAAAAGTTAAAGTATAAAATTTGGAATAACACTTTTTATGCAAAAGGATTAAGTATACCGCGATATTATGAGACACCAGTATAATTTTTTTCCCCAGAGTCCTGAATTGGTAATAAATCGTTCTCTAATTCTATAGGGAAATTATTTACTAGTTTATTAACTTATTTCCATATTTAAAAAATTAGAACGCTTCATGTCCATGCTTCATTGATGACTATTCCTTCATTTTTCAATTGAAAACCCCATTTGAGAATCTGACGAGGAGTAACTTCCCTTTTATTTTATAATATAGACAAAAAATGTTCTGTTATTTATGTTCTTTCATTAAAATCTATAATTCTTTTGTTCTATAATAATTATAGCTTAATTTTATGTTTAAAAATATGTCCCGAGTCAGAGAATATTAATCAGAAATATGAAAAAATAATAATCGTTTCAATTATATTAGTATTAATTGATTGATTATTGTTTTTTTACGCCGAGTCGGCAATATTTCAGCCATATTTCGGCGGAGAAATTTAAATACTGTATGAACGGTTTTGAAAGTTTTGGGTTTCTCTGGCGGCCCACAGTGAGCCTACTCTTTTTCGAACTCCAGAGAAACGATCTTTTGCGTGCCAGGGGGGTTGTTATCCTTGACACGGGGCACCATTTAACGTCCCATCCGACGGACTAATTATATTAGTAATATCAAAAACAAATAAAGGTTGTTGTTTTTTTTTTTAATGACATCTCTTAAAGCCATACCGTTCACGGTAGCCTAGTGGTAGAGCGTTCGCTTCGTGATCGGGAGGCCCGGGTTCGATTCTCGTTCCCGGCGCCGCGTCAAACCTAAGACGTAAAAATAGGTAGCGACTGCGCTCGGCATCAGAAGTGAAAGTCACGGGTCTTTCGGATATGACCTTAAAAACGTAGGTCCCGTGTCACGGTAGGCGCTGGCACGATAAAGAACCCTCACTGCTCAATGGCCCTGAGTGCCGAGTATAGGTCTAAATTTGAAGCCCTTCACCGGCATACGGTGAAGTCTCCATATGAGTGAAAAATTCTCAAGAGGGACGTTAAACAATATACAATCAATCAATCAATCTTAAAGCCACGTTCACATACAGAATACTTATCAAAATGTTATGTGTATATGTATATGGTATCTCTCTTTATCTTCATTTTACGTTTAATGTCTGGTGGGGTTACTGTGTACCTTGTTTTACTTGAATGTTCCAACTTCCAAGTACGTAACCTGTATACACGTAACAGTTAGTGTTCAAGTTACAACGTAATCGCAGGTGTGTATGGTATATTTGTAATGTGAATTGAGTATATACTTAGAACTGAAATAATTGTGATCAGGATGTTCAGACTTCTTAGCCCATCTTGCTGCTTGAATACTGGACACCCGTTGGTATTTACTTGCTTATTTAACTGTTTTAAACCCGTGTTTACGGTATCAAGTATTTGTTTGTTAACATTTTTTTCCTGTCGTCTGTCAAACTACATACGCCGTAAATCAGTGCTATATACGAAACGCCAAATAAATAAATAATTTTGTTGCTAAGATACATAACCGTGGTCAATTTAACAAATTGGCTAATTTTAAACAATATAAGAGAATTTAAATAAGAAATTGACAAACAACATTTTAACACCATCAAAGATCGAATAACGGCATTTCGCGTTGCGCAGTTGACGTATTTTCGTCACGTTCGAATCACCTTAATTTGCAATTTTAAAATTTTATTTTCTGAAGTATAATTGTACATTATAGTGCAAATTATACAGAATCATTTTAAACTTTAGTTTATTTTCTAGTTCAGCTTAGAATTTCAATGTTTTAATGTTTGAGAAAATATCTCTAATTCACAGCTCTCATTATACGAACTTGGGTTTTGTAATTCTAAATTAAAAATTAAGTTCATCAATTTCATCGAAAATTTTGTTTATACAACAGTGTGAGTAACCTAATGTATAAAATAAATACTCGAACAAAAAATATATTCAAGAATAGTCAGTTTTTTGCCCACGTAAGTTACGCAATGAATTACTAAGTATGGTTCTATATCATTTGACTACTTCCTTATATAACCAAATCTAAAAAATTAAAATGTAAAAAGATTACACGCATTATTATGAGTACTTTTTAGATATTTTTATAAACATTCGTTGGCTCATAGCGTCATCAATACATCCGATTACAGAACATGATTCTAACAATTTAATGAAGACAATGACAGTCTTACTGTAAGTAAGACGATCTAATTTGAATTCGGAAAAAATCATGCATTTTATGATTATTCTATTTTCAACCTTTATTTAATGGGATTCTAAAACATTAAATTGATTTTATCATGCTAAGCCTATGCCACGGGCACCTCAAGTTAAATTACTTTACTTAGTTTTCTTTTAATAAAAAAATATACCCCCTACCTAATAATAAATTTATTATTAGGTAGAGGGTATATATATATATATATATATATATATATATATATATTTATTTTTTAATTTAAACGATAGATAAATAACGTCAGGTGCCTGTAGCCTATGCTATGTAGAAATCCGAAAACATCAAAGAGTTATCGATCTTGTTTTAAAAATAATTATTTGCATGACTTGTGTCAAATGTGGGGAATTCTTGAGGTATGTATTTCATAATTTTGAACTTATTTATGCCCACTGTTTTAGACTAAGTTGGGTTTTTTGTATAATAATAGATAATTTCATCAATGCAAGTTTTTGCACTGGAAAACTCTCTCTGTAACAAGGTTGTATGTACAGTAACGCATTATCTAAGACTCAAACACTGACCCAGTTTTAATACGTGAAAAATATATGACTGGCAGTTTTTGCCATTATAAATAATGCATGACATTGTACAGCTGAACTTTCTCACTCTCTCTCTCGTACATGTAGTAGTAGTAGTAGTTTTGATATCGGCACTGATAACTTAAAAGAGCACCTGATATTGCAAGTTTGTGCAGGCCGAGGTTCTTGGTATGATTTCCGGATCAGCAGTACATTATCTCCTTTCATGCTACATAAAAGGTAGCTGACACCTCCCCCGGGACTTGTAGGTGTGAATTCCCGCCAGTGACATTTTTTTGGTCTCTGGGGGAATAAGGAATGTAATTATTACATACTTAGGTTTACTTAGGTCAATTTTCCGATTCAGGATCAGATTTGTTCCTCTTCATCGAACTCTGTTTCTAGTACTTCACCACTTCCGGTTATTGTGGCTTTGAAGTCATTGTATAGTTGCTCTTGATTTATCCAGTATTTGTCAAGTCTAATTTTAATTGAATTAGTAGTGGGTGCTGTCACAATATTTTCAGGTAGGTTATTCCATAACTTAGCTGTTCTGATGACAAGTGAGTTTTTCCTGATTTCTGTCCTGGCTCTTTGAGGGTATAATTTCATACTATTTTCCCGTACCACTGTTCTCGATGTCATATCCTTCCATAGTTTAACAAACTGTGCAGCTTTCCTGTCATATTTTTGGTTCCATATTTTGTATAGTTCTATCATATCTCCACGGGTTCTTCTGAAGTTCAATGATGGTAGCTTCAGTTTCTTTAGTCTTTCAGCATATGTAAGATTTTTTAATTCTGGTAGTTGTTTTATTGCTCGACATTGGACATTTTCAATCATATCAATATGCTTCATTTTATATGGATGCCAAACTGAACTTGCAAATTCAAGATGGGTTCTAACTAGGGATGTCAAAATTGTCAGTAATTGGTATTCGAATATTCGATAGAAGTATTCGAATATATTCGAATATTCGATACAATAAATACATCTTGCATTATAAAATATATATTTTCACTCTCCTGTCAAGCAGTATAGGTTTTATGCCATTATTTTAAAATAAGAACCCATGTATAGCTTGGTAAATGCACCTCAATTATTTTTTTTTTCATCTAATTATCAAATACACACTGTATATGAAGAGTATAAATCCAAAATGAAAGATTTTCTTTTGAAAATTTAAAAGTTTCTTTAGTATGTTTCAGATTAATTGATCGTCTCACTGAAGTATACACTGATAACTCCTACAAATATACCAAGCAGGGCAATTATTTAAGAGAGAAATATTAAAAACAATTAATTTTGGCCAATTAATTTCATGATAATGATTTTAATGATATTCATATAAACAAGGGATCCATGTGATTACTGTTAAACTGTGCCCTTACAACAATACAAGCTGATTGTAAGTACTGGACACCTTTATACCACTAATTAAGTGAAGAAAAAAAATGAAGAAATTACTCCAATAGATACACTCTTCACACCTTTAAGATAATCCAAGAGGTCAGTGTCTTTTAATTTTGTACAAACTTGATTCAATTTCTAATTGAACTTGCCAGGTTTTCTCTCTCTTTTTAATGCTTTTACACTTTAAAACGAATATTCGAATCATAAATTTATATTCGAATATCAACTCATCGAATGAATATTCGAATATTCGAATATTCGTTGACATCCCTAGTTCTAACCAATGTTTTATAAAGTGTTACAAATGTGCTGGTATCCATATATTGGAAGGTTCTTCTTAGCAGTGCAAACATTGAATTTGCTTTGCATACTTTTTCACTGATGTGTTTGTCAAAGGCCAGGTCTAAATCGATCATAAATCAAACTTTTTTCTTCCGGTATTGTTTGAAGTGTTGTAGACTTCAGTGAATATGTTTTGTCTGGATCTGGTCCTGGTTTACCAATATGCATGTGCTTGCATTTGTCCGGGTGGAAGCGAAGTAGCCAAGTGTCGCTCCATTTACTTAAATAATCAAGATCGTTTTGCAAATGTTGTTTATCTTCACTTTTCTTAATGATGTTAAAGATCTTCGTATCATCTGCGAACATATTCACATCAGAATCCACCATATCTGGTAGGTCATTGATGAAAATAACAAAGAGTAGGGGTATGCCTGATGTCACTTTAGACCATGTTGATTTTTCGTTATTTACTGATACTTGTTGTATTCTGTCACTCAAAAAACTAGATATCCAACTTAATATCGGGTCTTCTATTCCATATGCTTTCACTTTGTTCATCAATCTTTTGTGAGGTATTGTATCACACGCCTTCATATAGTCCATGTAGATACCATCTATGGAACTTCCGTTATCGAGGGTTTCCGCCCATTTGTCTAAAACACTTAGCAACTGTAACGTAGTTGACCTTCCTGATATAAAACCATACTGGCGGTCTGTAAAAAGCTTATTTGTCTTCATATGTTTGGTTATTTGTTCTGTTATAAGTGTATCCATGATCCTACATACAATGGAATCCTACAAATATACCAAGCAGGGCAATTATTTAAGAGAGAAATATTAAAAACAATTAATTTTGGCCAATTAATTTCATGATAATGATTTTAATGATATTCATATAAACAAGGGATCCATGTGATTACTGTTAAACTGTGCCCTTACAACAATACAAGCTGATTGTAAGTACTGGACACCTTTATACCACTAATTAAGTGAAGAAAAAAAATGAAGAAATTACTCCAATAGATACACTCTTCACACCTTTAAGATAATCCAAGAGGTCAGTGTCTTTTAATTTTGTACAAACTTGATTCAATTTCTAATTGAACTTGCCAGGTTTTCTCTCTCTTTTTAATGCTTTTACACTTTAAAACGAATATTCGAATCATAAATTTATATTCGAATATCAACTCATCGAATGAATATTCGAATATTCGAATATTCGTTGACATCCCTAGTTCTAACCAATGTTTTATAAAGTGTTACAAATGTGCTGGTATCCATATATTGGAAGGTTCTTCTTAGCAGTGCAAACATTGAATTTGCTTTGCATACTTTTTCACTGATGTGTTTGTCAAAGGCCAGGTCTAAATCGATCATAAATCAAACTTTTTTCTTCCGGTATTGTTTGAAGTGTTGTAGACTTCAGTGAATATGTTTTGTCTGGATCTGGTCCTGGTTTACCAATATGCATGTGCTTGCATTTGTCCGGGTGGAAGCGAAGTAGCCAAGTGTCGCTCCATTTACTTAAATAATCAAGATCGTTTTGCAAATGTTGTTTATCTTCACTTTTCTTAATGATGTTAAAGATCTTCGTATCATCTGCGAACATATTCACATCAGAATCCACCATATCTGGTAGGTCATTGATGAAAATAACAAAGAGTAGGGGTATGCCTGATGTCACTTTAGACCATGTTGATTTTTCGTTATTTACTGATACTTGTTGTATTCTGTCACTCAAAAAACTAGATATCCAACTTAATATCGGGTCTTCTATTCCATATGCTTTCACTTTGTTCATCAATCTTTTGTGAGGTATTGTATCACACGCCTTCATATAGTCCATGTAGATACCATCTATGGAACTTCCGTTATCGAGGGTTTCCGCCCATTTGTCTAAAACACTTAGCAACTGTAACGTAGTTGACCTTCCTGATATAAAACCATACTGGCGGTCTGTAAAAAGCTTATTTGTCTTCATATGTTTGGTTATTTGTTCTGTTATAAGTGTATCCATGATCCTACATACAATGGATTGATTGATTGTATATTGTTTAACGTCCCTCTTGAGAATTTTTCACTCATATGGAGACGTCACCGTATGCCGGTGAAGGGCTTCAAATTTTGACCTATACTCGGCACTCAGGGCCATTGAGCAGTGAGGGTTCTTTATCGTGCCAGCGCCTACCGTGACACGGGACCTACGTTTTTAAGGTCATATCCGAAAGACCAGTGACTTTCACTTCTAGTGCCGAGCGCTTGGCGAAGGAACAGTCACTACCTTTGTTTACGTCTTAGGTATGACGCGGCGCCGAGAACGAGAATCGAACCCGGGCCTCCCGATCACGAAGCGAACGCTCTACCACTAGGCTACCGAGACCGGTTTACATACAATGGAAGACAAACTTATTGGTCTGTAGTTGCTTGCCATACACAATATAGCGGTTATTTGTGCTTCTTTCCAGCTTATTGGTACATTTTTCATTTGTACAGATTGGTTGAACAATATTGCTAAGGGTCTTGATATTGTTGAAGCTAGCTCTTTAAGAATTCTTGGGTGTATTTTATCTGGACCAGGTGATTTATCTATTTCTAATTTGTTCAAAAGTTTTGCTATGTTCTCTTCCTTTATGGTGATTGAGGGTATTTCAAACTTAATCTCTTTCCTAGGAAGTTGCGGCACCTCTCCCTGTTGTTCTTTAGTGAAAACACTGCTGAAAAAGGTAGTAAGTATTTCAGCTTTTTGTTGGTCATTAACTGTTTTTTTAAATTCTGGTCTGTTTGGTCTGTTAGTAATTCTCCAATACCTGATCCAGTTTTTGATTTAAATTTTATATATTTCCAGATAGCTTTGGGGTTTTTCTTTGCATTCATTGCTAAGTTTTTCTCGTATCTCTTTTTTAGTTTGTTTGTAGCTGTCTTTACCTTTACTTATCTTTGACTTTATTGTACTCTGCTCTCACTGCTGGGTCTTTAGACTCTATGGATTTCCTGCACAATATATTCTTTTTCTGGATTTTTTCAAGAGTCTTTTTATCCATTGGAAATTCACTTTTCTTTTTACCTGATGTTTTGATTTTACTACTTGGGATATACCTTTTCTCCAATTTACAGAGTTTGTCTTGAAACTTTTGCCAGTTTTTGTCTATGTCGTCAATCTTGTTCAATAGTATTTCCCATAATTTCCATAATTATGTAGGCCGTGAATAAAGTCCTGGGTAGTTCAGTTGGTAGATAATGTGGCAAGTGAATCAAGGGTCTCAGATTCGATTGATTGTCCAGTCATTAGATAGCTTTGTTACAATAAAATTATCATGCATATGAAAAAAAAATAAAAAGTATGAACGTCTCAATATGACCCAGAAATTTTAGTACACGAGGAAATCAAATTAGTACTTTTTTCCGGAAAAATTTGATAAGTCAAAAATCACTTGCGTGAAAATGATGCCGAGGATTATAATTTGACTTAGAACACTTGACATTTTCTTTCCTTATGGAGTGTTCAAATTACTCCCATCTTATTTAGAAGAGAGACACTAACTGCGAGTATAACAGTAACAATTTGGAAAGAGATAGACATTGCAAATTAAATTCAGTAAGCATGTTTATAATTTTTGTTCAAGATCAATCCTATATTTATTGTTTTATTTGTTTCTTCTCTCAAAAGCAAATTACATGCATAATAATAACACCTGTGTTAGAGGGGGAAGTTGTGTACACACCACACAAAACGACAACATAAATTGTTAATTAAAGCTATTTTGCAAAATAATAAATTACTTATAGCACAAAGCATATAAAAGTGGAATAAAATCAAAGATAGTATTAAAGCCTTTTCTTGTATATACACATTACTTGTCTTACCTCCTGAGTTCACAGTCATACTTATCTTACCTTCTTATAGTGGGCATTGTACAACCGTTTTTACATGTACATTTTGTCCATTATTTTTTAGTTTAATTAATATTCTTTCTTGTGCTTGACTTTTGACTTGTTACTGATAGACCTTTCATATTATACATGGATGTTTCTTGTGAGGAATTCTTACCTTGTGTAACGTTAATTTTAACTTTGACCTACTTTTGAAAAACTTGAACGTTCAACATAACTTTTTAACGGTTGGTGTACGAACATTCATTTTTTTTACAATTGTATTGCTTGAGACAAGATATATCTTTGGGTATCAAGATTTCTTATCTATTGACCATGGTTTTTACCTGGAATTTGAAAAACCATAAGCTGCCATGTGGGGGCATAAATGTGGCATAAACACATCTTGTTTCATAATATTAACCAATGACATTAACATTACAGGTTTAACAAGGCTCTGTACTCTTCAATCTTTTGTTTATCGCTTCGTTATGTATCAAATTGAAAATTAGTCACTCATTCCTATTATTCGTTAGGAAAAACAAAAACATTTTTCTTTTTTAAGTAGGCTAAATGAAAACGAACGGTGATTGTTTGACTTTAATTACGCAAATAAGCGTTAATTTGTAAATTAGTTGAATATGATTGGTCGAGCAACATTTGTTAAAAAACACTATTACCCGCTGAATAATGAAGCCACGCCCTCCATCGTAGCAACAGTCAACAGTGCTTGACGACGGGTGATATTCCCAAAAAAAAGGACTGCGCAGAATTTATGCGCGCACGGTTCACTGTTATATGTATTTGTATAAAACATTCAGTATAATATACTAGTAATAAACATTGCATGTAGTTGAGTGTAACATTAAAAATTTTCACCCCTCGAAAACCATTGTCAACCTCGGCTGCGCCTCGGTTGACAATGGTTTTCTTGGGGTGAAAATTTTCAATGTTACACTCAACTACATGCAATATTTATATAATGTTTAATTATAAGTGATTAGAAATAAGACATTTGAAACTAATGACATTATTGATTATTAAAGGCTCTGATTACTTATCAGAATGCAGCATTTCTTGAATGGAAATTCCAGTTTCCTTATCTAATTACTTAGGCGTCTTTGTTATTTGCCTCCTATTCTTTGAATTCTTTGAAAGAATTTGGTTTAAATATAAGAAACTTTATCGTTAAACGCTTTGTTGGCAGACCTTTTTTTGTTTTCATATACAATGTAAAGCAGAATTAATCAAATTGTTATAAATAAGAAAATACACTTGCTGGGGGCTTCTAATCGGCATTGAAATATATCGAAGACGTATTATCACCGAACAGTAGTTTCTTCCATTCTAAAAAATAAATTTTGGATAGATGTTTTTAAGTCCTGGATAATGTTACAAAATCTTGAGAAAAATTTGATGTTGCTGGTGACTCACCTCTTTTTTACAATCCACATTTGCATATTGGTGTAAACCATTTTATAATAAACAAATGTTTGACAGCAACATTAGAAAAATTAACGATATCATTAATAAGGATGGTTCACTATTTTCTCATGAGCATTTCTGCAACACCTATCCAAATATAAAGATTAATTTCTTAGAATTCAGTAGTATTATTTATGCTATTAAGGACTGGATGAAAAATTCTGGTCAGAAAGAAACAATTAAAAGCTCACTTATCTTTATTCAAAATTCTTCTGTTGCAGCAGATAAAACGTATTGGAGTGAGCTTTTAGAAGTTGGAACTCAGGAATGGAAAAAAAAAATTCACATGATACCCTTTAGGGTAACAAAAGACTGTAGACTCCAATGGTTTCAATATAGGATTATAAACAAAATCTTAGCAACTAATTCATTTTTATTTAAAATAAAAAAAAATTGACTGTAAATTATGCATTTTATGTCATACTGAGGATGAAACAATAGAACACCTTCTATGGGAATGCAATAATACACAATTTTTTCTTGAAGAATTTGTGCTTTTGTTTGAAGATAAAACCGGTCTAATGTTAAATGTTAGTAAGAAATCTTTTATTTTAGGATTTTTTATGAAAATACTGATATTCAAAATGCTATTCTTCTTTGGCTTAAATACTATATTTATACTACAAGGTGCACGAAGAAACCTATTAATGTACAAAATGCAATATCACAAATGAAATTTCATTATGAAACACAAAAATTTATCTCTTCGTTGTTAGTTTGATACCCAGTGGAACAGATGGAATCTGCTATTCTCTTAACTTGAACATTTACACACACACACACACCCTCTCTCTGTTGCTCTCCCCCCTCTTTTTCTCTCTGTTGCTCTCTCTCTTAAAATAAAAAAACCCACATTATTCTGTTTCTTTTGAAATATGTATATAATGCTGTATGATGTGTTAATAAAAAAAAATATTAAGTATTATTTAAGAAAAAACAATGTTGTACAGGATCATAACAATAATATAATTATGCATCAGTACTTATTTAATTATGCCTGCTACCCTTTGGGGCATAGGCCGCTTACAAGATCCCTCCAGGCCTGCTTTCTACCTCCTTCAAGTTCTTCTCCATTCTGTTGACATCTGCCTCCAAATGTCTCCGCCAGGTGTTTCTGGCCTTCCTCTCTTACGTTTATCTTGGGGGTTCCAGGATAGGACTTGCCCTGTGATGTTCTTATGTGGCTTGCGTAGAGTATGTCCTATCCACCTCCACCTTCTCTGCATTATTTCTGCTTCAATAGGGGCTTGGTTTGTTCTTTGCTTTGGTGTTATTTATTTTGTCGGGCCATCTAATCTAGAGAATGCGTCTCAGACAAGAGTTGACAAATGTCTCGATCCTGTTTATAGCGAAAACGGTCATCCTCCATGGCTTGGAACCATAGAGAAACACAGCCTTAACATTTTTGGTAAAAAGCCTGACTTTGATGCATGTTATTCCCTTGGTCTTCCAGATGTTTCCAATTTGCAGGAATACTACTCTGGCCTTTCCTATTCTTGCCTTAAAATTTATGTCAGCTTCTGTTCCTCCTTGTTGGTTCTCTATATTGCCAAGGTAGATGAAATGTTCTTCTTCCTCTATTTCCTGACCTTCTATATTTAATGGAGCATGTGATGGTGTGTTTGCTCTTAGGATCTTTGTTTTTGCGATATTGATGTTGAGTCCTATCCGTGCATCTGCCACTGTTGAAATTTTCTCTTGCATTTGTGCCTGGGTATGTAATAGGAGTGCCAGGCCATCCGCAAAGTCTAGGTCGTCTAGTTGTGACCGTGGTGTCCAATGTGATCCATTTCTTCTATTGTCTGTGGATTATTTCATTATCCAGTCTATTGCAAGAGGAAACAGAAAGGGTGACAAAAGGCATCCCTGACGAACTCCATTTTTTTTTTACTTCGAATGGTTCCGTCAATTGTCTTACATGTATGACCCTGCATGTCAGGTGTTCATAAGAGTTGCGGATGATTTTACCAGTTTACAAGGAACTCCATAATGTCGCTCTGCATATTGTCTCCCTGTCAACGGCTTTCTCGTAATTTATTATGCCTACATAGAGGGAGGAGTACCATTCAGCGCATTGCTCGATGATATTGCGCAATGTTGTTATCCGGTACGAACAAGATATATTTTTACGAAATCCAGCCTGTTGGTCACGTAACTTATCATCCACTTCTTCTTTCATTCTTTTCAGTATGATCTTGTTAAATGCCTTCCCTGGAACATCCAACAATGTTATTCTTCTATAGTTGGCGATATTGCTGGGGTCTCCTTTTTTGGAAGCTTGATTAAGTGTCCTTCTTTCCATTCTTCTGTGATTGTTTCTGTCTCCCATATTTTCAGAAAAAGTGGGCAGAGTATGTTGGCTGAGTTGTCATAATCAGCTTTAAGTGCCTCGGCCGGAATATTATCAGGCCCTGGTGACTTGCCATTATTCATCTGTTTTAGGGCTATTTTGATTTCATCCTTAGTAGGAGGTCCTCTGTCTATATCTAGGTCTTCTTCTGCTGTGTAATGTTAGGAGGGTTAGGTGGAACAGGCCTATTCAACAGGTCTTCAAAATGTTTTTCCATCTCCTTCTTGGTTCTTTTTCCCCTTCTAGTTGTTTCCCTGCTTTGTCTTTCACTGGCCTTTCTTGTTAACTTTACTTCGCTTCCCAGCTAGCTTCTTTGTGATGTCATACAGATCTTTCATGTTTCCTGCTTTTTTTCAGCTTTTTCCGCTTCTGTTGCTAGTTCCTCGATGTACCTTCTTTTGTTATACCTTGTTTTGTTCTCGTGTTGGCCTCTGCATACTGTTTTTGTGCTTTTGTTTTTTCAGCCCTTGTTCTGCTTGAATTGACCACAACCTTCTTATCCTTCCTCTCCTGTATTTTCTCATTCGTGTCATTTGTGATCCAGTCTTTATGATGGTACTTTTTTACTCCAAGTATTTCATGACAGCTGGTGGTGATGGTTTCTTTTATCTTCAACTGTGGTTAGAGCGTCTGCTCTAGAGTCGCGAAGTAAGGAGTCAATCCTCACGTCGCGTGTTCGAATCCCACTGTGGGGCTGCAGACCGGTCCTTCGGATGAGACAGCATAAACCGAGGTACCGTGTCACAGTGGCTTGAAAAAGATCCCTCACTGCTCAATGACCCTGATGGCCGAGGTTAGGACAAAATTTGAAGCTCTCCACTGGCAAGTGGTGGCGTCTCCATATGAGTCAAAAATTATTGAGGGGGACGTTAAACAACATACAATCAATCAATCAATCAATTGTTGTTAGTTCACCTATCTCTTGTAGGACTTGGTATTTGTTTTTCACCGCAGTCTTTTACTCCTGTAAGATTTGAGTATCTTTGAGAAACCTGTTGTTTTATCTTATTCTCTGAGGGTTTCTTTCTGTTTTCATTTTCTTGAGCTTCGAATTTGAAATTAATATTTTCTGTATAATATAAAGACTTATATATTGTGATAGCATGACACACGAAAATATATTAAAAATCTTTTTTCATCTAAAAGTTATTGAAACTTTAAATTTTTGGATGGGTTTGATTGACACATCCTTTTACTTTCACAAAGTTTAATTTCATTCTTTTTACAAAGGAAAAGTTGAAATCTTGTTGTGTATTAATGAAAAATATTAAAACTTTAATCTAGAAAAATAATTATATTCAGTGTAAAGATGTTCGAAAGCAAACCTACTTCACAGGTATCGTCATTCCGTGCTTAGTTTGATTGAGTTTAGCATATTGAACACACCCGTGAAACCTACACAGATTTTGTAAACAGGGCTCGAGCTCTGTTATTGTTATTGTTACGATTCACCGGGTGTGTTCAATTGTTAAAGTCTGCTCACCACATCTGCACGGACTGACAATATACTGTTTGTATGTTTTGCTTTCGAACATTTTTACTCTGAATTTTAGTTTTAATATTTTTCATTAATACACAACAAATTTACAACTTTTCCTAGGTCTTGAGAATACTGTTTGTGTCTCATTTATAGTTAAAGATTTTCTAAAAACTATAATTAAACAATTACGGTCCATGTTTTATGTGCTCACAATCTACGTTGCTAATTAGACTGTGAGTATGAAAACATGTTCGTTATCTTCATATTTCATGGAAACGTTTCATTCAGATCTTGAAAATGCATAGGTTGTGAACAATAATTTGTTCTGATGGAAGATTACCAAATTCAGGATGGTGAAAGTAAATTTTGTACTTGTTTTGAATATGAATTAAATATTGATATGTGTATGTTTGGATCAATCCATTGTATTACAAGCATTAGCATATCTACTGTACACTAGTATGTTATCCTTGTTTTATTTCGTTTAATATTAGCATTTTCAATGATGAAATTTGATCAGATTTTTTCTTTAGAGAGGGAACATGTGGACACTTCTGACTGGCGCCATTGCAGGACTTGTCGGAGCTACGTACCTTGGCATCAAATACTGGTCGCCATGGATCAAATACGACATACAATTTTTCTGGTCTGTTATCTTTAATTATTTAATCCCAATGACAAAAGACATCAAAAACGAAAAGCTGCCCATCAACCGATTTGAAGAAATTGTGAAGAAGTATGGGAACAAAGTAATGCTCATATATGATAATAAATCATTTACATACAACGAAGGGAATGCCAGGTCAAACAAAATTGCCAGTGCTGCACTCAGTCTTGGTTTGAAGAGAGGAGATGTTGTGGCAATCATCCTGTCAAATGAACCCGAGTTTATCTGGACATTTATAGGTAACTTTTCAATATCAGCCCTTTTGTCTATCTGTATCTACAAGTAATTAGTATAATGAAGTAGATGTTAACAAATATTAAACAAATTCCAGGTTTGCAGAAGATTGGGGTTCAGATGGCCTTCATAAATTATAATCTCAGAAATGAATCTTTAGTTCACGTTATCAAAGTTGCAGAGCCAAAAATGATATTCATTTCCAAAGGTAAGTTTAATTATGTGTTTCAACTTTTCACCATATTTTGACGAACTAACTGGTCTCAAAAATTTTTTTCCTCTATGTTTGTTCACAAAATGAGAATTTAATTTTAAGGGGGGACCTATGTCCGAAAAGTCTTTGTGTGAAATTTTCAAAATTTTGACATTTCTTTCCTGACCACTTGCTCTTAGTTTTAAGGTATTAAAAAAACAATACCTTTATATGCTTATTTTTACACAGGAGCACGTGCAAAAACAGTGTAAGATGCTAAAAATAGATTATTTTCAGACATTCTTGTTCTACTCCAAATATGCGCTAAAAAGAACCAAAAATGTCAAATCACATTCGAAATCAACATGTATTCAATTGATATGACTTGTATCTTTAAAATTAAGGCAAATCCATTGAAATTAATTTCGCATGAAAAATTATAAATGCGCACAATGTAAGTATCACCCCGTTTTTCTTGTCGTATTTTTTACAATTCCGACATGCATAACAGGGAATATCTTAAAAAGTCTTTGTTTGAAAATGTCGTAATTCATATTTGTTTAAAGAAACGATTTATCTTTTTATTCTAACATAGAAAAAAGTATACCTTTATGATAAAATAAACGAGAAATGTGACGTTTTCTTTTATTTTCGTACTCTTGTGTCATAAATTTTGACCTTTCTGCACTAAAATAAAGGTAAGTAAACACTGACAAACATCTGAATATAAAACTATTTTGCGAAAAACGAGTATTTTGTTTTGATTTAGAAACCATTCAGATTAATTCTTTTCTTCTTCTTTCTAATCATTCTGCCCCCCCCCCCC
>PRKT01000105.1:1189459-1221097 GCA_003671525.1 Saccostrea glomerata | reverse complement strand
ATGGGCCTGCTATTTGTTTATTCAAGCTAAGTTGTTGTTTCTTTCTTACATTCAAATATCTTAAAATAAGTTTTCTCTCTTTCATAGTGCAATAATGCTCCACAAAAACTCCCTAGGTAAAGAAAAAATAATCATACATGACTTTCTTCTTTCCATATTGACATACCTGTCACTTTTTACCCAATTATACTAAAGAGTTCCAGCAAGGGGAGATAACAATTTAACTTCAGCAAATTGGTACATGTAACAAGGGGCTAAAATAAGCAAAAGAAAGTTACATGTATATGAAGTATCCAAATCAGTTATTCCTCTTTTAAAAAATATATTAGATTAAGAATCTTCTATTTTTCTTTTAAATATCATAGAAATAATCCAAAAATATGGTAAAAGACTATTATTTAAAATATGTGAAATTGTAGCAAATTATGGTATTTCAAAGTTAATCTAAAACATGTAGATATTATTTCTCAAGCTCAATATTTTAATACAAAGTAGACCTTAGATCATTCTTAAAGTAACAATTTAATTTAATTTCAACCTTTGTCTTGAGAGAAACGAGCATCTAAAAATGGCTTAAAAATCATACTCATTTATTTAGGATCTATAAATAGATGTGTCAAAAATAAAATATTCATTTGAATTCAGTTTTTCCTCATTAATTGTGTTAATTGGACCATGACTTTGAAAATAAAACAAAATTTGAAAATAAACTGATTACAAAAGGTAAATTTTTGACTTGATCAATTTGAATACATTTTCCATTGAATTTTGTGTGATTTTCGACAAATATGCAAATGAGCTGTTACTAAAAATAGATGGAGGGTTCGACATTTTTTTGTGAATATTCTGACTTCTATCTTTATGTAGAAAATTTTAAGCCACTAAAAACTCCCAAGTTGCAACCTTCCATTTGGACGATTTTTTGAATTTTGCATGGTTTTCTCGCGGACTTGCTCTTAAGAAAATGTGTATTTCCTAAACAGTTGAAGATAGCTAATGTACTTCCTTTATTTAAAAAAGATGACCAATCATTCTTATCAAATTATAGTCCCGTATAATTATCAAGCTGCGTGGGTAAAATTATGGAACAAGTTATTTATAAATATTTTTATAATTATTTTCATTCAAACAATCTTTTTAGCTCATCTGAGCTGAAGGCAAAGCTATAATTGATCATATTTATATGGAAGCATCCTCAGGTAGAGTAGATTCAAGTTTGTTCAAATCATGACCCCGGGGGTAGGGCCGGGCCACAATGGCCGATCAAAGTTTTACATAGAAATCTATAGGGAAATTCTTTAAAAATCTTCTTCTCAAGAATAGCAAAGCCATTATTGATCATATTTATATGGAAGCATGCTCAGGTTGTGTAGATTCAAGTTTGTTCAAATCATGACCCCGGGGGTAGGGCGGGGCCACAATTGCCGATCAAAGTTTTACATAGAAATATATAGGAAAATTCTTTAAAAATCATCTTCTCAAGAATAGCAGAGCAATGATTGGTCATGGGACTACTTTTCGATTTAAACTTTTCAATAAAAAACAATTTCTACTTTTTCCTTGCCACAGTGCTCAGGTGAGCGATGTTGCCCATGAGCCTCTTGTTTATAAATATCAGGCTGGTTTTTTTCACCAGATCATTTAACGGTTTATCAACGTATTGAGACATAAGATTATATTGCTAAAGCTATAGATGAAGGAAAACACTGTTGTATGTCTAAGGCATTTCATCGGGTTTGACACAAAGGTCTCTTTAAGTTACAAACACATGGTTTTATTGATAAGTTATTTCTATGGTTTCAAATTTATTTAGATTTAACGACACAAAGGGTATTACGTACGGATATTGTCTATTTTTGAACCTTTACATGCTGGAGTCCCCCAGGGGTCTGTATTGGGACCACTTTTATTCTTGATATATGTCTATGATGTTGCTGAAAATATGTCGAGCTTAAGCAGATTGTATGCTGATAATAATTCTTTACAGAAATGTTCTGAAAATGTACATGATATTCAATTAGTATTGAATAATGATTTAAATCAACTTGAGCGGTGGTTTAAACAGTGGTTATTGAAATTCAATCCTACGAAAACCAAAGCTGTATATTTTAGTACTTAGAAAAATGTAGATTTACCATGGCTAAAATTTCAAGACTTTGATTTAGATTTTGTATCATCACATAATCACTTAGATATTCTCTTTACAAACGACCTAACTTGGTCAATGTACATTGATTCTATCGTGAGTAATGCATATAAAAAAATTGGTCTACTTAGAAAACTGCACTTCAGGATCAGTGCTAAAACTTTATCTTTTTTATATACTACTTTTATTAGACCTTAGTTAGAATACGCAACTGAAGTTGGTGTGTTTGTTCTAGTCAAGATTCCGAAAAACTAGAAAAATTACAACTTGCAGCGGCAGGAATAGTTACTGGGTTAATCATTGATTGGCATCGCGAGGTTCTCTCTATTTCGAAACTGGTTCTTTCTATTTCGAAACTGGATGGGAAGCACTTGTTGTTAGAAGAATGTCCAAAGTAAGAACAACTATGTATAAAATATTTCATAACAAGGTACCCGAGTATCTGAAAGAAATATTTCCAAACATTCGATCACAAGAATCAAATTACCTAACAAGACAGTCACAAAAATATTGCATTCCGAAGTGTGTAGATTAAATATTTATAAATCATCATTTTTTCCAATGGCAATAAGGGAATGGAACTCTTTTTCTCTTGAAACAAGACAATCCACTACTAAAGGTTCCTTTAAAAAATGTCTAAACTCTCAGAGAACACCGACTCCATCCTTTTTTACTTTTTGTGATCGTTACTGGAATGTGATTCATACTAGATTAAGACATAATTGTATTCTAAATAAAGACTTGGTTAGGTGAAATATTATTGATCCATTATGCACTTGTGGAAAAATAGTAGATACATATCATTTCTTTTTTCTTGTGTGAAAAACACTGCCCAAAGAAACAACCTGTATATTGTTATTTTAAGAATGATTAATTTACGTATTGTAGACAGTAGACACTCATGTTCTGTTATGGAGAGATGTCCGAGTCTCACTCAACGGTCCAACATCATTTTTTTTATGCCCGCTCAGGAAAACATTAGAAATGTTAGACTTTTTTGTATAGATCTTTATAGGAACATATTCTTAAAGTTATAACAAATAATTATTAAACAGATGTGTAACAGTGTATATTTGATCAATTATTTGTCGAATGTAAATTAATATTATTATTATTTAAGGAAGGTCCATACTTTTACGGATCCGGTTTTAATTTTATACACCGGTATAAAATTCTGATTATCACTTTTTTGTAATAAAATATTTTGGTTGCTCGAAAATAATTTAATAAGTATACATTTATTTATTATAGTGTCAATTTGAATACAAAGCATTTAATATATACTATATATGGAAATTAACACTTGACACTTTGTCCATAGGATTTATATGCATTTAGCACATACACAAACACAAAATTCTTAATATTGCCTTTATGAACCTAAACCCTTTTTTGTTTTTTAAACAAATTAACTTGAAATCTTTTTTTTTTTTTTTATAGATTTAAGGTCTATATCATCTTTTTTAATTTTTATTTTAGTTTTAAATTTTGTAAAAAATGATTGAGAAATTTGATATTCCAAAAATGGGGGTATACGTGTTCAAAGGGCTGTTTTGTTAAATTTTTCTGGTCAATCATAATAAAGTTTGTGTTTTTGTTAACCTTAGGTATAATTCTTACTAATTTTAAAGAGAAAATGGCACATAAACAATTTAGATTTTTAGAACTATTAAAAATAAAGATATTCTGAGATTATTCTTATAGACGTGGACAGATTCAACATCAATTTGTTAATGTTTTCCAGGAAAGATTTCAAATATTCTCCTGGCAAATGAATGTTTTTTTGTTTCCACAAGTTTTAATATAAATTTGATGTGATTTGGTGCATAGCTAAATAAAATATGATATCACAATTCCTTATGTTTAATTTTGGCTGTTGAATTTTTAGAGGTATGTACTCTGAGACATGCTGTATTAAAATTAACCTGCAAAGATATGTCTTTTATGGGTGTTTTAGTTAGTTCATGAGTTATTCAAGGTATTCAAGTTAAAAAATGATCAGTTTGACAGAAAATTTTGAAAGTACGGGCCAACCTTAAAACATTGGTGATATAATTTAGACCGGAAGTAACTTTCATTTTAAAAAAAAGAGTGATGAAGTCCAAAAATAGTTAAATTCTCCAAATCTATGTTAATTATCACTAAATTAGGCCATTTTTGGCTACTTCCGGTTTGACCGGAAGTGACGTCGACGGACGGAAAATTAAGATTTAAGCTTTTAGTGACATATGATATCCAAAAACCTGTCAAGAATAGCAAAAATATGCAATTTTGGACTACTTCCGGTTTGACCGGAAGTGACGTCGCCGGACGTATTTTGAAAAACCCATTAGATAAAGCTTGACATTTTGAACAACTTTGCTTCTTTGACGTATTACAAATTCTAAACACTTTTTGAGATATAAAAGTAAAACTTTCGGCCCCTCTATGCCCTTAATTTTAGGGGCCAGCCCTTTTTTCGAGATATCATTTGAAAGATCTTGGAATTCTACACATCTTTTGTTCAATATGTTTTCACAAAATATTTTCAGGTAAAACAATATCGAAGAAAAGGTACGAGAAATTTTGGAATTTGTGATGGGTCTATTTTCGGGCCATAGCGAGCGCCGACGTGCGTCATTTCCGGTAAATTTGATATACCTGATGCACTTCTCTATACATAGCTCTACCATGCCTCAAAGTTTAAAGTTTCTATCTAGAGCCGTTTTTGGGGAAAATTGTGGACAAAATGACCCTTAAAAATCAGAAAATCGACGATATCTCTAGACCGGAAGTGACGTCATCGAAACGGAAAAAAACGCATAAGGTTCAAGTGATGTTCCATACGTCCTGAAAGTTTCATAAGATTTTGTTGAGCCGTTTTTGAGAAATCGCGTGCACAAAATCGGTAAGAAAAAAAACAATAATAACTAGAGCCGAGCTCGTTGCAAAGCAACGAGTAGGTCTTCCGTTGGAACTGTGGATAGGAAGTAGTTACCTTGCGTCAAATAAATGCCATATTCTAAGGTCATAAGCTATCTTTTAAGTGGCAACAACTTATAATGTTTCTTTCTGTAGTAAAAAGACGAAAAAGGAATTTACGTGAACTTGCCCAAATGACCTTGCGAAAGTCATGACACATTCTGGTTTTGGGCGAACTCCATCTGTGTTTTTCTGACCTCTTAAATTCACACATGATGTTACAGTCCATACATCCAGTCAAAACTTCTTGTCCTTTGTAACCTTGAATTTGAGTTTCACAATAGAAAAGACGGTTTAGAATTTATGGTTTCTCCTACAAACTTATCCAATTAGTCTTTCAGTAAGGACATAACACTTATTTGATAAGAAAATAAAAATCACAATCTGTGGTTCATTGACTGGATAAGTTTAGCTATGTTTATATTCTCTCAGACCATATATTGAGTCAAAATAATTTATTGGGTTCAACACAATGATTTAATTATTCATTGTGCACATGTTTTTTGAACTGTTTAGATATTTAGCCAGAAAACACGTCAAACACGGATGCCCAAATGTTGCATCTTAAGCTAAATCAGTAAATAGTTAAGTTTCTAATCCGAATCCAAATCAAAGGTCAAAGTCAAGAGATAAATATTTTTGTTACCAATAATGGAAGATGTCATCTCAAGGAATATAGATGTAAAATATGAAACAGCTTGGATTTGATGTCGGGAATAGAGAAGGTTATATTTTTTGAAACTCAAAATGTTAAATTCAAGGACAAATGAACTGTGTCCATGGGAAAGTCTTGTCACAAGAAAAACAAATTGAAATGGTGGGGGAAATTCTCAATTTCTACTAGGCATTCATTGAGATCATTCTACGATGAAAAAGTTTGTTCATAATTAGCGATTTGTTGAAATTTATTCTCCCAAACAAAAATATTGGTACATGGGGTTCAATAAAACATTTCAAACAAACTGGTCAGAGGTACAAAAAGTATGATATATACAATAAAAATTTTGTTATAAAATGAGGAAAGAGAGAGAAACAGACAATACGTACTGTGAGTATTAAGGAGGACAGACAGCGTCATAAACTTTTAAAATAAAATAATTTTTTCAGAATTTGTTCGTTTTGAGTTGACATAATTTCTGTAAATTTAATGATATTCGGTCTATTAGAATAATTGCCTAGTCATCTTTGCATTCTTGAATATAATGAAGTTCATCAGCAATTTGACCATTACTACAAAGTGTACAAAGTTTTTCAGAAAGTGGTATGCCACACTACCTTCCAGTTTTTACTGGTAAATGATGATTTGTGGTGCGAAATTTTAATAGAATTTTTTTCTAAATTTGGGGGATAATTTACAAAGATATTTTTCGAATCCAAAGTTTTGTTTAAAGATTCTGTAATTTTGTCCTTTTGAGGAATTATTTATATCACTGAACCAATTTTGTATATATTGATTTTGTAGTATTTGCTTAACAGTTACTGTAGCACTTATTCATTCATAATTAATATTTACACCTTGTTGGTTCCATACATTTGATAAGCCACACATGTTACAGATTTTCTGTATACAGTTTAACCAAGGATTTTTTAGATTCCCATCACAATAAAGTTTTAATGTATATTTGTATAACACATTTAAAATTTTATTTTGCTCGCCTGAAAAAAGTTTTGCCCAGTATAAAATCATTCTACTGTATATTGAGATATGAAGAGGAAAACGACCTGTTTCATAAACCATATAGGATGGCGTGGGACTTTTTAAATTAAATACATGCTTTAGGAATTTCAAATGTAACCGTTCAATAAAATATAGATTTTCATAGCCCCATACTTCAGAGCCATACAATAAAACTGGCACAAGAACTTTATCAAAAAGATCAAATTAGCAGTCGACTGATAATTTTAATTGTCTTATTTTTCTGCTAATGCCGTACATAGGTTTTTGAGCTTGTTCATACAGATGTGTTTTTTTTTGTTTTTTTGTTTTATGTTTTTTGTTTTTTTTTTGCTTTTACAAAATGAACAAGTACGGAAGAATACAACGCCTAAATAATTAAATTCTTTTACATTTCTATAACTACATTGTCTTAAAAAAAACTTTTCAACATTGGCCCTTTCGAGAATACAAGAATCCTTGTTTTTTCAACATTTACATTCAATTTTAATTGTGAACAGTATGTATGAAATTCATTTCGTGGATGTTGTAGTTCATCAGCTGATTCAGTCAAAATTGCAGTGTCGTCTGCATAAAATAGTATCAATAGTTTAAAATACTTTAGCAGTTCATTTTCAATATCATTTGTAATACTTTGTAAGCCTATCCTAATCTTATTCAATAAAAATTCTTCAAGATCTTTATATACATTGAAAATAAAAAAGGTGAAAGATTTTCACCATGCCTTACTCCGTCATTACTTAAAAAATCTGTCGACATGCCATTTATTTTAACAATAGATTTTACACCTTTGTACATATTTTGAATATATAGAAAACATATGCCGTGTATTCCAGTAATATGTAATTTGATCCAGAGCCCGTTTCCCCACACAACATTTAAGATTTGTTTAAAATCAATGAAAGCATAAAACAATTTTCTCTTTTTTTTTGCATTAAAATATTATATAAAAATTACAATGTAAAGATATGATCTAGTGTAGAATAACCTTTCCTAAAACCCGCATGATTTTCTTGAAGTAGATTTATTTCCTTTGCATAATCTTGCAGTCTTAAATACTTTTCCTAAGCAACTTTTTAAAATGATAGGGCGATAATTTTCAGGCTTTGTAGGATCCCGTTTGGTTTTGAATATCGGCTTTATTATACCAATTTACCATTCTTCCGGAAGAATTCCACTAGATTCAAATAAATTGGCATAAATATAGATAATGTTCATGAAATGTATTCATTCAAGATATCCTGGTGATTTGCTATTTTTAATTTTTTATTTAACGGCCTGTATTATTTCCTCTTCTCGTATTACAGAATTTAAAAACTCCTCAGATATATTGTTAATATCATTTATGACAGGGTCTGAATTATCATAAAATGAGTTTTGCTGCTCGTGATCACTTTCGTTAACATCTTTCAAAAACTTGAACATATCATTAATATTAACAGCATAATTTTTCTCCTTATCAGAAGCGTTTAAGATGTTCCAATAATCTTTAGAATTTGTTGAGCGTAGTTTTTTTTAGTTTATTTGATATATCATTTCTATATTTCTGTATGCATTTATCCATTGTCTTTATTTATTTTATTTTCTGCTGAATTGTGTGTATAGTGTATTCTCTTTGCTAAGTGAATGTTTTTCCTATCCTAGCCGTTTTGCTGTCTTTGTTAAACCATGGTTTGTTACGTTTAGTCGTACCTGGTGTCATAGTTTTTTTTTTCATTTTTAAAAACATTACTTATATTGTTTTGAACCTTTGAAATGTCAATTTCGCAAACTGTGTCACGAGTAGATAATTTATTCGGAAAACTTTCAATAGTGTCTAGGCTCAACAATGAAATATAACTACCATGCTGGTGCCCTTTGTCTGGACACCAAAGTTTTACGCTTGATTGGTTCTCATTTGCGCTGTTATTTTCAGATCGAGTATAAGAACTGGATATTGTAAAAGATAGTAAACTGCAATGGAATCGGCCGCGGATACAATTAGCTCAGTTGAAAGTATAATCCCACTCAAATCAAAAAAGTACTATATTAACTGAATTACATTTTTACATAATTAAAATGCGGTAAACTTACATTAGACCTAATGCTGCATTATTTACATCAATGTGTCTATGTGATGTCATAAAAACACAAAATCACGAACAAGCGGGTAACGAATTTATCAGGTGAACATGATAACGTTTCTTTTTTCAGTATAGGCAAACATATTTTTATAAACACATTTATTTTGACATTCTTTTTTACCAGGTTTTATTTTTAAAAAGCAAAACCCTGGTGTTAGGACCATTAAAGACAAATGACATCGTAATTCAATTCTGAGCAAAACGAAGTCATGCACTGTACTAGTATAGCACATATCTTTCAGGACAAAAATAAATCATGCACTCCTATCATATTTTTTTTTTTATTTAACATCATATACTAACCAAATTTAATTTAAACAATTAATCCAAATGTTTTATAGTAATTTTTTTTTTAAAATATCATGAAAAATTTCAAACCGATCCAGAATTAAAAATTGCAAAAATTGGATCGTGGAGCAGGTCAAAATTTAGTAATTACAAACAACACACGTTATAAATAACACAATGTCTGTAGTCGTATTTTCTGTACAATGGAGAAAAAACTTTAAAAATCCTAAACGTTTAAATTAAAACCTGTTCCATTGATTGAAATTCGAAATTACGGCTTAATTTTGTAATTCTTTTAAAAGAATTAATTTGGGAAGTTAGGTAGTTCTTATTAAAAGGGACAAAAATGATGACATTTTTTTAACGTCACAGGGCAGCAAATAGCGATGCAATTTTGTGATATACTCATTATTAATCCTAAATAAACTATTAAAATGTTAAAGGAATCAAAAATAATCAAAAATGATATCACTATTAGGTCGTGCATGTATTTATAAATGTATTTAAATGGTACCGGCGGTATTTGATTAACAGACTCTGAATCGGACGAGGACAATCTGTGAAGAAACAGTTTATCTAAACATCTCGAAAGAATCTATAAGAAATAAGTTAATAGATATTTTCAAAACAAGAATTACACATTTCACTGCAGACACTGCTTTGTGTGCAAAAACACGGGGAAATAGGAATCTAAAATTACTTGTGCAGTATATAGTTCAAAAGTAGAAATTATTCATTTCTTCTTTAAAAACCCCTTCCGCTACAAAGTATAGTTCCTGTTTTTATTTTACTTGAATGTAATTTAATTGTGGTTTTTGCAATATATAGTTTAACAAGCAGTGTAGAATCTTAATTCAAAAGTAAAACTGAATATGATGCAGCAATTTAGAAATAAAGGTCAAGAGCAAAATGGACTCAAAAGCAAAGGATCGACGTTGATTTTAAAATGAAGCAAATTGATTTCTAATTAATCAAATGGAATGAAACTTCACACACCAACAAAACAAATATTGTGACACAGGGTTTTGGGCGTATTTTAAATTTCTTGAAAGTAGCATAACGAAGTGCTTGTCTTATTTGAACTTATCTAGTTTTACAATAACCTTTACTTTTGAGGCCAGTTGTCTAAATTCAGACTACTTATACATATCAATTATAGCAACTCTCTGGATTATACCTTGAAACCTGCAGAAATAAACAGTATGTTGTTTTTTTTTATTTTCACGAAAACACGTAAACGAGCATCAAAGAGACAATTAATAGGAAAAACCAACAAACTCGTCAACAATATCAGTTGATGTCTTTGTATCTTTACAAAGGATCTTCCTATCTTTACATACTAAATCAACATGCAACCGATAAAAACATGCTAAAAATTGAATATGTGAGAGATTAATTCGACATATAAGTTAAATGGACCACAGTAACGAATTTGATACATGTACATACTAGTATGTAGCAATTCAGCACATGCGTGTTTCTCTTCTACTTAACTAAAAGTCCATATCAAATATGTTCATTGATATAATAAATACAAATTTTACCTTGTATGATTCCCACAAAAATATGACCATTATACCCATAAATTCGCTAATCTATACACGCTTCAATTCTACAGCCTAGTTTTGATTCATATGTACATGTATGGACCACTTTCAGTGAAATTGTTTTTACAATGCCATATTTGGTTATATACAACAAATTAAGTGATTATTGGTATTTTCCTTCTATCTACATCATTTAACTGTTTCTGTCAGACTTAATATTCGTGTTACGATATTTTTTTAATTGTCACTTGAAATGGTCACGATCAAAGCATCGTGATAACTGTAATAAGTTAACATCCTCCTTACGTTTTCCTTCATGGATTGAGAGACATAAACATGGTCCAGTGTTGTCATTCCTTCAGTTGTGTAAAACTGAACAAGTTGCTGGAAACCAGCATTGATCATGAACGTTTGTATCGGACCAGCATATTTTGCATCTTCATTGAAATCCCCCAAACAAATTATATGTTTGCTATGAAGATTGTTGTATGCTATTACTTCTTTGAGGCTGTCAAGAAATTTACTGACACTAAGAGTGCTTGGCCGATATAAAGTAACCACAACTATATCTTCCTGAACTAGCTTCACAGCAATGCCTTCTATGTTTTTCTTAGGTAAGGGACTGACTATTCTGTGTTTTTCATTTGCATTGACATATACTGCCACTCCTCCACCTTTCGAGAGTCGCAATTTCTGCATTTCAGCACTACTGTCATCGTAAGCATCCTCGCGGGGTACATGATGAAATCTAAAGCCATCAATTTCATAATATGGCGTTCTTTGTCCCGATTTTAACCACGTTTCTGTCAAACAGATCAACTGAGCTTTCATAAATCGGTTGTCATGGTAGAGATCTGAAAAATGTTTTTGCAAACTCTGGATGTTGAGAAGGATAATGTTGAATGATGCAGAGGGTATAACAGAACGATTTGTTAGTTCTAGAATTGGCATCCCACGTAATGCTGTTTTCACATCTGGGTCGGCGTACACTTTCTTGTGCAATGCATTTTCATTATCGGTTTCTATGAATAAGCCCTCTTTAGTTGTAACTCTTGTTAATGCAACGTATGCTTGTCCTGGAGAGAAGGTTCGATCTAAGTTGACCACAACTTTGTCAGCTGTCATCCCTTGAACTTTGTGAGCTGTACAAGCCCAAGATAACCGCAACGGGAACTGATGTCTTACAATGTTTTTGGATTTTTTTTCAAATATCTCTTCCTGAACTCTTTAAATTAAAACAACAGTTCCTTTTTCTGTCTTTTTTCCCGATTTCCTCCCAACACATTGATTGTCAAAAATCACTCCTACACCAACAATTTCTTTGGATGCATTTTTATTCCCATACACAAAATGAGATATGTAACCCATAACTCCATTAACTAACCCATCTTCTACATTGCAGTTTCTAGTAAGCATGACTCTTGCGTTTACAGCCATCAATAAAGAGCTACACAGACTGTCTGTTTTTGGCCGATTGATTGGTTTTTCCCTCAAAACTAGTTTCCCTGTTGTTTTCTCTTTCTGAAAGTCATGAGCTTCAATCTCTACAAGATTATCACAGTTTCTTCTTAGCAGTGTTAGGTTGTAGCTATTAACTTCATTATTTGTTGGGTACACATGGAGAACTTCTTCTGGTCCATTTCTGATACACTCTCGTATCATACTCTGTGATTCATTGTCTAACGGCTCATCTATTTCTCTAGTTCGCAATGAGTTCAAAACTGTTGCAAAAGGTATATCCTTGCGTTGCCTCATAACTTCTGTCAGTTCTACAACCTTGAAGAAATCTCTCCAATAATCCACAGGATATGAAGCATTTTCCATGTACAGTCTCTCATCTTTCCGTTGTTTAACTGGAGGAAGTTGATAAAAGTCACCAACTGCAATTATGCTAACACCACCAAATGGTTCCCTGCTCTTCATTATTTGTACAAGTCTTTCATGAATGTAATAAAGAAGCTTTTTATACACCATGGATACTTCATCTATCACAATAATCTGTAATTCTCTCAGTTGTACTCTGATTTCACTGAGTTTCTGTTCTTTTAAAGGTTCGTAGGGCAGCGGTAAATACTTTGTAAGAGAAAACAAGTGATGGATAGTGTTTCCGCGAATATTAAATGCAGCAGTTCCAGTAAATGCTGTTAAAAGTACTGCTAAACTGTCTGGTGATGACAAGTTCCTAAAGAAAAGTCGTGTTGCTTCATAATTAATTGCTTTTATAACATGACTTTTTCCTGTGCCAGCTCCCCCTGTTATAAAAATGTGTAAAGGCTCTGGTTTTTCTCCACCTATTTTCTTCAAACACCAGTCTCTAACGTAGTAAAATACTTCTTGTTGTGTCTCATTCAAGCTCTGTAGG
The DNA here is from genome assembly GCA_003671525.1 of Saccostrea glomerata. NCBI lineage: Eukaryota > Metazoa > Mollusca > Bivalvia > Ostreida > Ostreidae > Saccostrea > Saccostrea glomerata. The sequence goes on along the minus strand of PRKT01000105.1, from coordinate 1,207,995 downwards.
ACTGGCAATATCTCATCCCTGGAAATGTCATTCTGTTGAATTTGGTATAAAACATCAGGGATATTTGTTTCATTTCGCATTTCGGGAATAGGTTCCATTACATGATCTTGTGAATCAAGCAATTTTGTTTTCTCGTCAGAACACTCTTGTCGCAATAATTCTGTCTCTGGACAAAGACTTGCCCATGCATCTTCTGGTTCACCAATAGTTTCAAATGTTTCCTGTGCTTCAGCTATCACATTTTCATTTTCAGCAAATCTTGCATGATTTGTGTCTACGAGTAATTTCACTGACTGGAGCACTTGTCTTCCTTTAATTTTTACGTTGCCATTTTCATAAAACGTTTCATACAAGTCAAAACCAGGAGGTTTAAGCTGTTTTCCATTCCAGTGAGGCAGAAAAAGCTGAAGCTTGGACTGGTAGTATTTCTCAGGAGTTTTCTCTACACTAAATCTCGGATATCTTACAATAGCCGGCAGGCTCCTTGTTCGTCTTTGGATATATCCCTTTGAATTTTGAAGTTCAAATACATTTTCGTTCTCATTTTTTGGAATCTGAGACTTTGCCAAGACACGGTATTCAGAACAAAATTCTGCCAAGCACATCCCCTGAAAAAGGGACTTGTTCGGTCGATTTTCATATCGTTCTACTATATTAGTCATCCAAGTTTCATCATCATCCTCATCTTCTTCCTCATTGTCATGATGGTCTTTCTTTTGACTTTTTCTTTTAAGAACAGAAAGTGGCTTACTCAAACGTGTGGGATTTTCGCCTACAGGGACAAAAACAACCTTTCGGGAACATTCTTTCATTTTCAAATTACAAACTCGATACACAGCCTCTTGTGCACTCACTTCCCTATGGTTTAAATATGCTGATCCTATTTTCTTCAAGGTATCTCGTGCATTAAGATTTCCTTCTTCTGCCTCCACTTTCGTATGTTTCAATAATAGCCCCATTTCTCTCTCCGACTTTGAAATGTACGATATAATGTAAACAATGCAACTAAATGGATCCAATACAAATTGTATATCCATGTTAGCATTCCAGCATTTCAGGAGACATGGGTTATACTGATTAATCCAAAGCTCGCTTGGATTTCTTTCGAGAATAACAGAGGTCTTTTTTGTGAGCATGTTATGTGCTTCTTCATACTGTTCTTGAGTCAATGATAAATGCCTGAAAATTTCTTCTGTCAATTTTGACTCATCACTTTGAACTTCTTCCCAAACATGCTGCAACATTTCTTTCAAAACGGATTTACTGTTTCTGGAATTTACGGCTTCATCTTCTTTAGTCGTTTCTTCATCATCATGTGGTGAACTTATGAATGTGCGTTGAGATGGAGGTCGAGGAAAGTTAAACCTACAATCCGTTCCTTTTTTCCGACATGACTTTGAGTGATTTTTGCTATGCTGTTGTACTGCCAACACAATACTTCGCAATTCAGGATCTTCGCTCTCAGATGGCAATGCACAAGAAACATATCTATCAATGAATTTGCAAACCGCATCTTTTCCATCCTCATTAAGTTTAAGCGCATTTTCAATCCAGTACAAGCAGTGCATGTGGGGAGATCCTCTTTGCTGAAATTCAACTCTTTGAAAGAAATCTACAACCTTTCCAATCGGCTCTGATGGAGAACAAATAACATCTCTATGGAATACATGAAATCTGTGCTCAAACATTCTTGCAACAGTAACTGGATTACTTCGTAACACTTCATTTTTCTCCGACCAGTCCATCTGTTCTGGGTCTCTATCATCATTCTTTTGTCGTAAGATACTTGACACAGCATCATTCCACCTATGCTCAGCAGCAGAAAACGAGCAAAACCATGTAGGTATTCCTAGCTGACGCAGCATAGCAAAGAGGTCTTTTTGTGCAGCTGACCAGTATGCTGGAGTTCCCCGTATCGGTTGCATAAACCTCAATGCTTCGTCATTTCTCAACAATTTTGAAAGGATTTTTGGGTCTTGTACCATATTTGATGTCACAAACTTTTCATTTCCAATATTTGTGAAGGATTTCCTGATAGAAATCTGTGTTTTCTCAATTACCTGATTCAATTCTGACATGTACTGGCTGAAGAAAATGTACTTACTGTCTTTGGCAAACCTATCATCTGCATTCATTAGCCTGTTGTTGAAGTACCTAGACAGTGTTATTCTTGTTGTTCTTTCGTCATTCCAGGAAAATTTTCCACTAGGAAAATGGTAAGGGAAACATTTAGCTTCATTTCCTGTCTCTTGCAACATTCTCACTGGGTTCTTGCCTTCACCAGGTGCTATATTATAAATATCATCAAAGTAATGATCTAACACCTCTTGGGCTATATCCACTGGCTGTAAGCAAGTATCAATTGCAATATGATTTTCATCCACCGAATTTTCTGCTGCTTCTTCATTCACATCTTCCATTGGGTTCTGATCATTTTCAACGTAATCATTCCAGTTTGTATCTATTTGTATGTCTTCATACCACTTATTGTTATGCTTTAAGTAATTCAATGCTGCAAAAATGTGATTTGTGTTAACAAACTGGTATTCAACGTAACCTTTGTAACAAAGTTTTCGTTTTAACTTCACTCGCAAAAGTATATCATCGCCATGATTGCAAGGTAAATTTGTTGTCTTTTTCATGTCTGAGGGTACACAAACGACAGGCCCATGTACATTCTTTTGACCACCATGAGGGAGAGCCATAATTCTAATAAATGGGATGTGTAACGCAATCAAATGCTGCTCTAAGCTGTTTAAATTTTCCAATTCCGTTGGAATTTCTTCAAGCGCCATTTGATTTGCAACTGCCTCAGCTGGAATTTTTCCCCTCATGATTTTCCGATGGCAAGTAAAGCAGATCCACAATGTCGACATAGTGCAGTCTGTTTGGCAGGTTTTAGTACACTCATGATAGTACTTTTCCTTTATACATAAATTTGCCACCGTTGACATCTGATCATTCTTTTCATACAATTGACGATTGCATTTCTGCACTTGATTTTCAAATAACAGCCGATGACAGCAACAACATGTGTAGTCAATGCCCTGAATCCCATTTTCTCTGAATGATTTTATAATTTCTTCCTCATTTTCTAACTTGGTATGTTTTGCTAACCTTTGTTTTTCCACAGTCTCTTTTTTCAATACTTTGGCATCAGAACTAGTGTGATATTTTTCTTTACTATAAGCCTTAGCATAAGACCTGAAAGTCTTGTCTGTTCTGTACTTTCTTGCTTTTGAGGCGAGAATTCTTTTCCTGAAGTTTCGATCTGTTTTATATTTCAAAGCACTTGCTTGATTCACTTTCTTTTTATGTGCCTCATCAGTCATGTACTTATGCATGCTTCTATTTTTCACCTTTTCTCTGTGTGCTGTATCATTCCTGTATTTTGTGACACTTTTCATCTTCAAATTCTCCTTATGTAAAGTGTCAGTTTTGTACTTTTGAATGCTTCTCAATTTTACATTCTTTTTGTGTTCCTCATTTGAAGCATATTTCTCAATGCTTGCTTTCCGTATTTTTTCCCTGCTTGCTTCATTCTCTGAATAGCTCATTCGTGTTGCCATCCGTTTTTTGTTTTTATATTCTGTGTCTTCTCGGTACTTTCTTCTTAAGGACTGCTTTCTACTTTCAGCAGCAGTTTGCTTTTTATATACCACTGAAGAAACCTGTCTCTTTTTCTGCATTCGATTACGATTTTTCACTTTTATTACACGACTAACGTCACAAGTTCCTCTTTTTGCTTTTCCAGGAGTCTGCAATGATTTCTCAACACAAACATCAAGAACTACATTATAATGATTCTCCTGGTAGTGATACAAATATATTGCACCTATTCTTCCTTCACCTCGAGAGGGGCAGTCTCTTGCTGTACTAAACTTCAGCCACTGATTTCTAGAATAGGTGTAAATGTCTACATTAAGCATATGAGACACGGCCAAAATTTCTAATTCAGTTGCCCATTTTCCATCTTGTGACATTGAAGACAAAGAAAGATGACATTTAACAGATCTCACACCAGTTCTTAAAAACGGTTGAAACACTGCTTCATGTTCTAGCATATGTTGACAAACTGCACTGCGTATGTTATAATGGTATTCTTCAGAATTTGACAAGCTAAATGATACTGCTCTAAAAAAGCAATTACCATCTCCCTGTATTTTTTGTTGAGAACTAGGTTTCTGTAGTTCTTTTCTAAAACTCTGACTTGCAACTTCATTTTCAGACACAGTTCTTAAAGGAATATTCAAATCATGGCATATTTCCTTTTTCACTTCTGAGGAAAGGGGGACGAAAAAGAATTGCTCATGGTCACTAGAAACAAAAGCCAAATCATCATCGTTGGTTTCAGAGTCAACCGTAATCTCTTCTGGCATGCACATATTGTCAAATAATCTGGTGACATTATCTTTATCATCCTTTTGTTTCAAATCAACATCCGTATCTAAGCCCGTTTTTATTTTACAAAGCACACCAGTGACATTGCATTCGACATCTCTACAATATCCCATTGAAATAGCTAGGGCCTGGAGATGATGGTATATTTGTTCTACATTTTGAAAAATAACTCTTGTACTTTTTCCACTGACACTAAGCAAGCCTTCACAAGTTCTGGAATGGGAATCAAATGTGAAAAAACCATTTTCCAATTTGCCAATCAGTAGTGTGTTTCCTCCAAAGCAAACAAAACATCCATCTGTTTCAGAGAGAGCTATCTGCAGAGCTTTTTCTAAGGTACACGCATTGAAATCTGCAAAGTTGAAGCCTTCATCTGCTAATATCACAGTAGTTAGTGAATCATTTGCTCTAAATTCAAATGGGTGCCCAAAGCATTCATACAGCTGCGGTAGTTCGTCTACAAGCAAGTACCTATTAGTAATTGAAGAACTCCTCTGTAGGTAAGTATACAATTCATCCCCAGTGAATAAAATTTTATTCATATCCATTGTTCCCCAGTACTTACTGTTTTTCACCTTATGATAAGATAAACCAGCTAAACAATTCGCAACACACTGAGTACCAGCATTATCTTTGAATATTGGATCACCCTGATGAAATGAACCCTGCACAGATCTCGTCAAAATACTTTCACTATACACTTTTTTCAACTCACTTTTTAGATCTTCACTTGCATCAAAATGTACATTCCTTCTGCTCACTTCATCTCTGTTCTCCTCTTTCCTTTTGTGCATGTTCTTTAAATTTCTTCTAAGTTCTTCATCCGACTTACTTCTTAATTTCTTACTTTGATTCTCACTTATTTTCTCTTTCACATTCTTCTTACTTTCACAAGATTCATCAAATACCTCTTTTTCATGTCTTTCATATGTGTTTTCATTCCCTTGCTTCTTGTGTATTCTTTTGCTTTCACTTTCTTGAATCTCAAATTCTAGCATTCCCTTTAGTTTCTCATTCTCTTCCTTTCCATATACATTCTCTGTGTTCTCATTCTTTTCTCTATCATATTTGTTCATAAGTTTCCCAGTCACAAGATACATATTGTTTACGTTCAAATAACTGTTTGAGTTTCGTTCAGAATACTGTTTAATACTGTCTTTATAGCCCTCATCTTTTTTTAGTGTACTGCTGGTCTCCTCCTCCCTGGAGGTATCCAGCTGCGCCTGACCTGCTGGGCTAGGCTTAAAGCCATCATCGTGCCCAGGTACTCTCGCTGGAGTACAAACCCACGCTGGGGAGTCAGGGGACAGTGCCTTGTCACCGTGATGGACAAACAGACGACTTCCCCGAGGAGATGACAACCTCGGGGCAGGAGAGTGCATTTTCACTCGAGGTGAGGCCTGCACTCTGGCCAAGGGTTTTTCCTCAACAGGTGGCAACCCTATAGAGCCATACCCCCGAAGATTACGGGGTGGAGCTGAAACAGCTCCGTCCAAAATCCCACAAGGAACAGAAGAATCAGCTAGAATCTCGTCTGCTGGAACTACATTAGAGGACTGCAACTGTTGCTGTCTCTTCAGCCTCTTTCGTGCCTTGTCTTTCTCTCTTTGTTTTCTGCCCTCAACTTTCTTTCTTTTAGCCATCTATAAAACACACAAATAAATGTTTTATCAATAGGGATAGGTCAAAATGCCACAATGCCTAAGCAAGAGGCTTATGGGCTACAATGCTCACCTAAGTAATAAATATGATGAATTATGGCTTTGCTATTCTTGACAAGAAGATTTTTAAAGAATTTTCCTGTTTTCTCTATGTAAAACTTTGGTCGGCCATTGTGGCCTCGCCCTACCACCTGGAGTCATGATTTGAACTTGAATCTACACTACCTGAGTATGTTTCCCAATTAGTTTCATATTTCCTGGAACAGTGTTTCTTGAGAAGAAGATTTGTAAAACACACCACCAAGTTTTCATTAATTCCTAATTATCTCCCCTTGAATAAGGGCGTGGCTTTCATTTGAACAAACTTGAATCCCCTTTATCCAAGGCTGCTTTGTAGCAAGTTTGGTTGAACTTGGCCAAGCAGTTCTTGAGAAGAAGTCGAAACTGTAAAAAGTTTACAGACGGACGTTGAACAAAATGTGAGCCGAAAAGCTCACTTGAGCCTTCGGCTCAGTTTAATTAATAAGAGGCCCATGGGCCACATCACTCACCTGAGCACTGTGGCTAGCATAAAAGCAAAAATTAGTTTATCATGGATTGTTATTCTTGAGAAGAAGATTTTTAAAGACTTTTCCTATACATTTCTGTGTGAAACTTTGGTCAGCTATTGTGACCCCGCCCTACCCCCCGGCGTCATGATTTGTACAAACTTGAATCTACACTACCTGAGGATGCATCCATATAAATATGATCAATCATGGATTTGTTATTCTTGAGAAGAAGATTTTTAAAGAATTTTCCTATATATTTATATGTACCGTAAAACTTGGGTCGGCCATTGTGGCTACGCCCTACTCCTGGGGGTCATAATTTGAACAAATTTAAATATACACTTCTTGAGGATGCTTCCATATAAATATGACTATTCATGGCTTTGCTATTCTTGAGAAGAAGGTTTTTAAAGAATCTTCCTAAATATTTCTATGTAAAACTTTGATCGGCTATTGTGGCCCCGCCCTACCCCCTGGGGTCAAGATTTGAACAAACTTGAGTCTACACAATTTGAGGATGCTTCCGTATAACTTTCATCTTTCCTGGCCCAGTGGTTCTTGAGAAGAAGATTTATAAAGAATTTATCTATATATTTCTATGTCAAACTTTGGTCGAGCCATTGTGGCCCCGCCCTGACCTCTGGGGGTCATGATTTGAACAAACTTGAATCTACACTACCTGAGAATGCTTCCACATGAGATTCATCTCTCCTGGCCCAGTGGTTCTTGAGAAGAAGATTTTTTTAAAATGCCATTAATTTTTCATTATTTCATAATTATCTGCCCTTGGAAAAGGGCGTGGCTCTTCATTTGAACAAACTTGAATCCCCTTCACCTAACGATACTTTATGGCAAGTTTGCTTGAAATTGGCCCAGTGGTTCTTCAGAAGAAGAGAAAATGTAAAAAGTTAACGACAACAACAACAGAAGACAACGGACAAATTTTGATCAGTAAAGCTTACTTGAGCCTTCGGCTCAGGTGAGCTAAAGACACAAAACAGCAAGGTATTGAAAAGTGTACATGTTTCGGGGGGGGGGTTGAATTTTCTATTACTTGAGAATGTTACTATATCGATAAAGCATTCATATATAATAATGTATACTTTTTCCATACTTGAGGAATAGATTTAAAAGCTTTTTTTTAAAACATATAACTTGATCTCGCATCAACCAATCATAGCCTTGCTCTTCTTGAGAAGATTTGAAAAGATTTCCTCTAATATATTTATATGTTAAACTTTGAGCATCCCTTCTTGCTCGGCCCTACCCCCAGAGAATAAAATTGTAACAAACTTTAATCTACCCTACCTGAATATGTTCCCACATACATTTTCAATTTTGCAGGCACATTGGTTCCAGAGAAATTTTTTTTAAAGATATTCCTATATGTTTTTAAGTAAATCAGTGACTCTCTCTTGTGGGCCCGTCCTACCCCTGGGGGTTATAATTTAAACAAATTTGAATCTATGCAACCTGAGGATATACCAACATAAGTTTCAACTTCACTGACAAAGTGGTTCTTGAGAAGAAGATTTTTAAATTATGCCACTAAATTTTCACCTTTTCAAAATTATCCCCCTTGAATTTGGGCATGGCCCTTCATTTGAAGAAACTTGAAACTCCTTCACCTAACGATGCTTTGTCGGACAGATGATGGACAATGGGTAATCAGAAAAACTCACTTGAGCTTTCAGCTCTGGTGAGCTGTAAGTGTTAAATATGATATTTTTTCCAATTTCAACAAATTGTCACTCTTCATCCCAAATGGAAAGGCCCAAACTATTGTTTTAAAGACCTAAAAAAAACTGAATGTACTGGTCAACTAAAGCCACCAATATAATCTGATCAGAATTTGGTACACTTGCTTGAATTTTTTAATTTTAGACATAACTTTAACCAATCAGACATTCCTGGAGTAGATTCTTCAATAAATCATTCCATAGCACCTTATGATGTATACCTATATCATGGATATGATTATGCACTAAAATGCTAAATTGTGAAGATACACAAAAACTATTATTTTGTGTCAACCCTAAGATAAAAACATCCCTGGTTGCTTGTATATTAATATGCATGTAGTTGTACTTCATTTACTCGAACAAGGATATCTCAATTTTGAAGAAGTAAGTGCTTATTTTGTAAGTATTTTACCCCAGGTATCTTGAATTCTCAGTTATCTCTTAGAATTTTTTTGTCCAATGAATTAATTCAAAATAATGAAGTTTGACTCTATATATTTGTGGACCTATTTTTGTTTCTTGATTTACAGAAATTGAATCAACATTACCAAATAATGTGTAATTATGGTCTTTTCTTACTTAAGAAAATGGATTTTAAAGATGTCACTCTCTATATCCATATGCGTTATACATTCCCCCAGCCACAGGGGACGATGAACTGAAGAAACTACATTGTACTCTACCTGATATGAAAATACTTGCTAATTAATATAATAGTTTAATACTGGGAACAAATTACATTTGGATGTGTATTCTTTTTTGTGCCTTTGGGAGAGAAAAACTCTCACTTTAATTCAAGTTCAACAGAAAATTTAGTCTTACACAAACATTCATAAATGAAAACATTAAGGATAGCACTAAATCATACTTAACTTTTTAAAAAATCAATTTCTACCAATTACAGCACACTCTATAAAAGATAATACATATACAGAAATTCATTGTTTTGCTCTTTTAGAGCAAAATTTCTGATTAATTGGTTACTTGAGTACTTGTCAAAAACTTCTGACCAGTTATAAAATAATAAAATCAGTATTCCAATTTTTAGAAGAAATAAAAACATGCAGTATTTCTTCATTTTCATGGTTATTTGTCAAACACATTCTACACATCAATTCATATCAAATAATGTTCTGAAAACAATTAAAGTCATTAACACCCTAGTCAAGTAGTGGTTCATCAGGCCAAAAGAAAAAATACTCTTGTTTCCTGTCTCCTGACCAAAAACTAGGGCAGGTAGGTTGGGAAAAAAATTTGGTTTAATGAGAAAAATTTCTATTTTCAAAACCCAATGAATGCAGAACATATAGCATATACAAAAAAAAGTATGTTATCAGTTTACAAGTTTATTAATAAAGTTTATAGTATAGGTAATCCAGTATGCTTGCGATAAGTTTTGTAAATATTTTTGGTCAACTTTAGTATTTCAGGAAAATACTCCCCAAACAAGAGGCCCATGGGCCACATCGCTCAGCTGAGTAACTTGGGTGATGCAGTTCTTTATCAGATTATCCCTCTTGCTATACCTATCGTGCCCACCTTCCCCCTTCCCTTTCATGATTTTAAATCTTTAGAATCTACACTACCCCAGGATGCTTCCACATAAGTTTCATCTTTCCTGGTCCAGTGGTTTTTGAGAAGATTCTTAAAAGATTTTTCCTTGATGTATCTGTGTAAATCTTTGATTCCCTATTTTGGCCCCGCCCTACCCCCGGAGGTCATGATTTTAACAATTTAATATCTACAATACCAAAGTATCCTTCCACATAATTTTCAGTTTCCTGGCCCAGTGGTTTTTGAGAAGATTCTTAAAATATTTCTCCTCGATTTATCTATGTAATTCCAATCTTCATTTTATTTATTGATTCCCTGTGTTTTGATTGGTAAGCGCACGTTTTACGAAAATTTACACATGCATCAATAAAATTTTCAATCAGAAATACTTTCATGACCAAGCTTCTGGGCTATCGTTAAAACAAATGAATTTGTAGTTAAATTTCTGACCTGTTTTAACTTCAAATTTAACTAAATAAAACAAAACTGGCAACAAACAGGACTAACCAGCTGTTATACACCATGAGAATGAAGCCTCTGTCGGATCATGGGTGTTTATTTTTAAAATCGCTGATGACATATTCTCGATGTTCATAATATGAAGAAAATCAGCTCAGTTTGTATTGTTGTCAGGTAAAAGAAATGTACCTCTTATTCTTACGCCGTCCAGAAATAACGGATTGTATAGAGGCCTCAAAGAGAAATAATTTAAATATTTTAAAGAATTTGTTATTTAAATTATAACAATTATAATAAAAAAAACTTTTAAAGATTTGTTCCATATATTTCTTTGTTAAACTTGGGATTCCCTATTGTGGCCCTGCCCTACCCGAGGGAGTCATGGTTATATCAATTTGATATCTACACTACCCTAGGATGCTTCCACATAAGTTTAAGCTTCCCTGGCCCAGTGGTTCTTGAGAAGAAGATTTTTAAAGTTTTGTTCACTATATTTCTTTGTAAAACTTGGGATTCCCCATGTTGGCCCTGCCCTACCCCGGGGGTTATGATTTTAACAAATTAAAATCTGCACTACCCAAGGATGCTTCTTCATAAGTTTCAGCTTCCCAGGCCCAGTGGTTCTTGAGAAGAAAATTTTTAAAGATTTGTTCTATATATTATACCCTATTGTGGCCCAGCCCTACCGACAGGAGTCATGATTTTTACAATTTAATATATACACTACCCAAGGATGCTTCCACATAAGCTTCAGCTTTCCTGGTCCAGTGGTTCTTGAGAAGGAGATTTTTTAATGACCCCACCCTATTTTTTTCATTTCTTGATTATCTCCCCTTGAAAGGAAACTTGGCACTTCATTTTAACAATCTAAACTTCCCCTAACCCGAGGCATCGTCTCAAGCCACGGTGCGAATCCACATATAGCTCTCTCCTAACCGTGGCTGCTTGATCAAAAAAAGTGTCGTAATCTTGAATATTTACACCTCTCTATTGTGACGTCATATTCAGTCAGTGGCAAGTTTTGTTTCCATCGCAAATGAAATCAACAACTGACGTCAACAGTATACAAGAAATATTTCCCATACTGTGATTGGACATTGAAAGGTCGCGATAAAGTTCATCATCTGACTATGCTTTACTCGCATTGGTCAATTCTTTAATGAGCTATGAAGAATTCTCTCCTTGTTAATCCACGGCCAGAATGGGAGTCTCAGGATCGTACATTTTGGCCGTGGTTTGCGACGATGAACCCAAGGATGCTTTGTACCAAGTTTGGTTAAATTGGCCCATTGGTTCTTGAGAAGGAGTGTGAAAAAATGTGAAAAGTTGACAGACGGAGGGACGGATGACAGACAAAATATGATCAGAAAAGCTCACTTGAGGCTTCGGCTCATGTGAGCTAAAAATGAAAATGTAATATTCTTTAAGGGTCAGAGAGTAAAATGTAGGGTAGATTGGGTGACAGGAAACAAGTTTATCTCGCTTCAGACAAATGTGTAGATTACTGATTGGATAAAAGCTAATAACAAAACGCCCTCAAGTAAAAAAGTACCAAGTATTGTGATATTGAAGGAACAAGAAAGAGACAACAGTTTTAAACTTATTTCAGTCTGATTTATAAAAGCCAGCCCTACTATTCCACTTCGTTCGTACGGAGTGATGTAATAGGGGGCTGGCTTTAGTTGGACTGAAACTTATCATATTATTCACAAAACAAAAATTTATTTCACAATCAATGTGTTGATGAACATAACATATACTGTATCCAGGGTTATTTTCGCCCCATGTTATTTTCGCCCTTTTGAACTTATGAACAGTTTTGCCCCATTTTAAATTCGCCTAGTCAATGTTCTGTTTAAGAAATTATGAGGTGTAAGTTGAATTGGCCCCGTTATAAATTTGCCCAATCAACGTGATCAAGGAGAGGTCGAAAGGGGCAAAAATTTCCCTGCATACAGTAAATCTGCATAGTTTACACTTATGGTCTGCCAATGTTCAACAAAATGCACATGAAATGTTTTATTGTTTGATTTAATAAAAATCATTCCATTAAGTTCCATAAAATGAAAACTGGATAGGTGAATAATAGCTGTACATATTTTTAATACAATAGTCTCCAAGAACAGGTCCGGACAAAATCTCAGACAGAGAGACAGATGGACATGGTGATTCCAAAATACCCCTCTACACTTAGTTTGCGGGTTGGGGGAGGGAGGGTAGAAGGTATCAAAGTGAGGTTCTCTATTGTAGCCTTAACCTCTTCCCAAGGAACATAATTAGGACAGGCTTAATTCTACACTAGTTGATGATGCAGGTGCAAAAATATGACTTACAAATTCATAGTTCATTATAAAAATATTCTATAATCAAAAGATTTGTAGCAGACAGTACATGTAAATAGGGGGGATGGGAGCATAATTTCAACAAATTTGATTAAAATTTTTTTATCTGAGGATACTTTCATATATCCATAAATTGTATATAGCAATTCATCATATTGCTTTTGTTCAAATACTAGCAGTCGCCCGCATGGCGCAGTGGTTAAAGCGTCTGCTCTAGAGTCACAGAGTAAGGAGTCAATCCTTACATCGCGGGTTCGAATCCCACTGCGGGACGTGGAGACCGGTCCTTCGGATGAGACCGTATAAACCGAGGCCCCGTGTCGCAGTAGGTGCTGGCATGAAAAAGATCCCTCACTGCTCAATGGCCCTGAGTGCCGAGCATAGGACAAAATGGGGCAAGTAGTGGCGTCTCCATATAAGTGAAAAATTCTCCAGAGGGACGTTAAATATACAATCAATCAATCAAATACTAGCAATATTAAGATTTTTAAAAATATATTCAGATTACACTTTGGTTGTATATTGTAGTCCAATCCTATCCCTGGGTAACTATTTTCCAAATTACCTGATAATGCTTAAATAGTTATAGAAATTACAATGGCTATCATGAAATTTAAAACAATTTTCTTGTAAAATCTTAAGTAAAATTTGAATCTCTTATTGTGACCCAATCCTACCCTTGGGGCTATGATTTGAACACAAACTGAGTATGTATACATATGCTTCAGATTTAAAGTTAGACAATTCCTATCATTGATGTTTTTGAGAATATTTCTCTTAAAATAACACACACACACACATACACCTGTTTAATTTCATATATTACTGTACAACTTTGATTTCCTTTTGTGACCTCATCCTACCCACAGGGGGGTAATTATTTCATGAAACTTTAAAAAAAAAATCTACACCACCTGAGTTTGATTTAATCTAAGGTTACCTATTGGATATTTATTCCTGTGAAAATTATTCATCACCTTTTGTTTATCCCCCTTTATAAACAAAAGATGTTTATAAAACACTTATGCCCCATACCCCCAAAATTGGAATTTTTCAAAAGGACAGATTTTTAAATTATGCCACTAAATTTTCACCTTTTCAAAATTATCCCCCTTGAATTTGGGCATGGCCCTTCATTTGAAGAAACTTGAAACTCCTTCACCTAACGATGCTTTGTCGGACAGATGATGGACAATGGGTAATCAGAAAAACTCACTTGAGCTTTCAGCTCTGGTGAGCTGTAAGTGTTAAATATGATATTTTTTCCAATTTCAACAAATTGTCACTCTTCATCCCAAATGGAAAGGCCCAAACTATTGTTTTAAAGACCTAAAAAAAACTGAATGTACTGGTCAACTAAAGCCACCAATATAATCTGATCAGAATTTGGTACACTTGCTTGAATTTTTTAATTTTAGACATAACTTTAACCAATCAGACATTCCTGGAGTAGATTCTTCAATAAATCATTCCATAGCACCTTATGATGTATACCTATATCATGGATATGATTATGCACTAAAATGCTAAATTGTGAAGATACACAAAAACTATTATTTTGTGTCAACCCTAAGATAAAAACATCCCTGGTTGCTTGTATATTAATATGCATGTAGTTGTACTTCATTTACTCGAACAAGGATATCTCAATTTTGAAGAAGTAAGTGCTTATTTTGTAAGTATTTTACCCCAGGTATCTTGAATTCTCAGTTATCTCTTAGAATTTTTTTGTCCAATGAATTAATTCAAAATAATGAAGTTTGACTCTATATATTTGTGGACCTATTTTTGTTTCTTGATTTACAGAAATTGAATCAACATTACCAAATAATGTGTAATTATGGTCTTTTCTTACTTAAGAAAATGGATTTTAAAGATGTCACTCTCTATATCCATATGCGTTATACATTCCCCCAGCCACAGGGGACGATGAACTGAAGAAACTACATTGTACTCTACCTGATATGAAAATACTTGCTAATTAATATAATAGTTTAATACTGGGAACAAATTACATTTGGATGTGTATTCTTTTTTGTGCCTTTGGGAGAGAAAAACTCTCACTTTAATTCAAGTTCAACAGAAAATTTAGTCTTACACAAACATTCATAAATGAAAACATTAAGGATAGCACTAAATCATACTTAACTTTTTAAAAAATCAATTTCTACCAATTACAGCACACTCTATAAAAGATAATACATATACAGAAATTCATTGTTTTGCTCTTTTAGAGCAAAATTTCTGATTAATTGGTTACTTGAGTACTTGTCAAAAACTTCTGACCAGTTATAAAATAATAAAATCAGTATTCCAATTTTTAGAAGAAATAAAAACATGCAGTATTTCTTCATTTTCATGGTTATTTGTCAAACACATTCTACACATCAATTCATATCAAATAATGTTCTGAAAACAATTAAAGTCATTAACACCCTAGTCAAGTAGTGGTTCATCAGGCCAAAAGAAAAAATACTCTTGTTTCCTGTCTCCTGACCAAAAACTAGGGCAGGTAGGTTGGGAAAAAAATTTGGTTTAATGAGAAAAATTTCTATTTTCAAAACCCAATGAATGCAGAACATATAGCATATACAAAAAAAAGTATGTTATCAGTTTACAAGTTTATTAATAAAGTTTATAGTATAGGTAATCCAGTATGCTTGCGATAAGTTTTGTAAATATTTTTGGTCAACTTTAGTATTTCAGGAAAATACTCCCCAAACAAGAGGCCCATGGGCCACATCGCTCAGCTGAGTAACTTGGGTGATGCAGTTCTTTATCAGATTATCCCTCTTGCTATACCTATCGTGCCCACCTTCCCCCTTCCCTTTCATGATTTTAAATCTTTAGAATCTACACTACCCCAGGATGCTTCCACATAAGTTTCATCTTTCCTGGTCCAGTGGTTTTTGAGAAGATTCTTAAAAGATTTTTCCTTGATGTATCTGTGTAAATCTTTGATTCCCTATTTTGGCCCCGCCCTACCCCCGGAGGTCATGATTTTAACAATTTAATATCTACAATACCAAAGTATCCTTCCACATAATTTTCAGTTTCCTGGCCCAGTGGTTTTTGAGAAGATTCTTAAAATATTTCTCCTCGATTTATCTATGTAATTCCAATCTTCATTTTATTTATTGATTCCCTGTGTTTTGATTGGTAAATCATTGATTGAAAGTGATGGGTAAGCTAAGACTTGTATTAGAAAATAGAGCATTCCTCTATTCTTAATACAGTTTTATAAGAATCGAAAAATCTTATGATACACTGTATTAAGAGTGTATTCACAGTAAGATTTTGTATTATAATACAAATCTTACCGTGTATACCGGCCTTAAATGTCGAACCGAGGGCCACTCCAATAAGTCTTCTTTATGTAAAAGTTTTTAAATAAAGTCTTATGAATACAAATATAGGTTTCCGTGTAAAGGGCATAATGAGTACAGGTGAAATCCGACTAATATTTTGAAGACTCGATTTAAAAAAAAAAATCTTAATCAGAAACTCACACATCTTTATTCTGTACGATCAGAATGTTTATTACAAAATAACTGCATTACAAGGTGAATAGATTAAAGTGTTCGATTTTATTAAAAAGTAGTTGTTCATGATGTCAAAGGAAAACGACATAGATATTGTAAATCGGAAACTCGCATATCTTTTTATATGTATAATCAGAAAAAAAAAACTAATTATAAAATTAAATAACCTTGTAAATGATCATGACCAATGGCAAGGTAAGTACTATGTAGATTAACGCGTTCGATTTTATTGAAAAGTAGTTGATGATGTCAAAGAGAAATCTTTTTAAACGAATTAACACCATTAATTAAACACTTTAATTTAAGACTGATAATGAATTAAGTATACGAATACAAGTACTTACATTTGATGCCAAAAAGAAGTATAACTTTTAAACAGAATTTACACCATCAAATTCTATATTTAAGACTGGTAATGAATTAAGCAAATAAAAGTCTTACATAAGAGGCCCTTAATCACTATAGATTTGTATCCATAATGACAAATGCCAGTATTTTGTGTAAGTTGTAGAATTATTATGGCTTCTTCCCAGATTTCCCAAATGAAAAAACTGCATATCGAGACACTTATTGCGAATATGACTGTCTTATGATATCATGTGGGGTTTTTTTTTTAAATAAAATGTCTAATATTGCTTTTCAGATACTGATCTTCAAAGCCCGGTTTCTGAAATCTACCAAGAGCTGAATGGGATACCGGTATATCACTTTGGAGAATCCAGTGATTCCAATTTTATTCCCATTGACCCAATCATTGAAAAATCATCAAATGAGAATGTCGGCGAAGACATTCGTAAATTCATCAGAATGAAAGACAACAGTCTATACATTTACACCTCGGGAACAACGGGTGAAGTTAACATTCGTCACTAAATTTCATGATTTTCAAGGTTTTTTTTTTTTAAAAACTAAAATAGAGTTAAAACTTTCAATATAACAGGTCTGCCGAAAGCTGCATACATTCCAACAGAAAAGCTTGTGAAAGCTGCCTGGAGTATGGCCGTGCAAAATCTGACTTTGGACGATATTGTGTACACGGCCCTACCTCTATACCACTCCTCTGCTTCTCTTATTGCTCTCGGCAACGTTTTACGAACAGGTCCGCTAGATGTAAATTTATTTTTCTAGAGTTTAAATATTTGTTTTAAAAATTAGAAGAAAAAAAATTCGTATTAAGGAAAATTCAAATTACGGGTATCATTTATTGTATGGTTTACTCAATTTAGGTGCAACTTTGGTACTCAAAAAGAAATTTTCAGCGTCTGGGTTTATCAGCGACTGTCGAGAACACAATGTTACAGTCGTACACTATGTTGGTGAACTTCTTCGATATGTGGCTGCGACACCTCCAGTAAGTATAGAACAAAAATGTTCTGAAAAGTGGAAATATCTAGTTTAACCTTTAAATGATACACATTTCTTGACCCAAGTGTAAAAACTAATTCTAGTGTGTTTTATCCCTATTTTTCTTTTAAGTTGTTTTAAGTTGTATACATGTAATGCACAATGTCTTTTCAAACGTATTGAAGTTATATGAGGATTCTTAATAAAATTGTATTTAACATCATCACTTTTAGAAGAAAAGATATTGATATTTGTTTCAAATTTAGAATTTCAAAGTTAACATAAACTTGTATCTTATATTAATTAAAAAGAATAAGCATTTTTTTCGCTTTTAAAATCTGCACACGTATACTTTTTTGATTAAGACAAGTGCTGTAATATTACAGAGTAGTTCTGATACAGACCACTGCATCAGATGTGCGTTTGGAAATGGATTGAGGAAAGATGTTTGGAATATCATGTTGGAAAGGTTCAAAATACCACATATATATGAGTTTTATGCAGCCACTGAAATGCCTGTAGGACTTGCAAACATACACAACATAGTAGGAGCTGTAGGACGTATGTCGCCACTGCTGGTGAGACAGTTTATCACTACGCTTTAAAAAAGCGGGTATAATTTGACACAGACGTTTGAGACAATATTGGATTGAAATTCTATAGTTTGAAGTTGATTTTCAATCCTTTGTCTTTGCAATCTGGCATGATATCCCAGTATATAGTAAGAGAAATAATACCATTTTAGCAATATAATAATTATATAATTGCAAAATGTAAATTGTATAACTTTATTATACATTATAGAAATTCTCTCTTCCATGTGAATTTGTCCTATATGACAAGGAGAACGAAGACGTATTGAGAAATAAGGATGGATTGTGTGAATTGGCGCCATTGGGTAAATGATATTCATTTATGAGATTCATTACTGAAAAAAAAA
>PRKT01000105.1:1156325-1176475 GCA_003671525.1 Saccostrea glomerata | reverse complement strand
CTTGGTTGATAGGTCTCACCCGAAGGACCGGTCTCCACGTCCCACAGTGTATTAATTAAAGTAACTCTCATTAAATAAAATATACAACTATTGAAATCACACAATTTTTAAAACCAATGTCGAAAGATCGAATAAGATGATTGTTTACCATGTCTGTGTAGTGTTACAAACAACTAAATTTGAAACCCGGATCGGTTTTTCCGAAATACGTTGCAACGTGCAGTCTATTGACCGGTCAATAGATCGCCAGTCAATAGATCGATTTGAAAAGATAAGAAAAACTGAAAACACATACAGAATAGATGAAAATATTAAATCTCCAATAAAACAACAAAATTCATTTGATTAGGTAATAAAAATGATTCTTGGTCAAGTTGCATTTTGAAATGAAAATTTAAAGAAAGTTACATTTTGTGGCAATATCTTTTACAATCAGACTCGAGAGAAAGAAACGTTGTTAAAGTATTTTCCCGAAAATTCAATTTTAAACTCACCTGAGTTTTGTTTTATTTTAAACTCACCTGAGTCAAATTTCAATCCAAAGGTCCAAGTAATCTTTGATAATTTTTTTTTCCATTGTCTGTCGTTGTCGTCGTCGTTGTTGTAGTCGTAAACCTTTCACATTTTCTTTATCTTCTCCGGAACCTCTTTCTTGCCCATTTCAACCAAACATTCCACGAAACATTCTTAATTGGCTTTAGGGAATTTAAGTTTGTTCACTAGAGTTGTTACGCATACTTTCAAGCGGAGATAATTAAGAATTCCTGAAAATTGGATGGCACCTTTTCCTTTCAAGAATCAGCAAGAAAAATAAAAATTATTTGAAAGCTGTTGCCATAGTTAGTCATATTATAATAGAAGCTTCCTCAGGTAGTGTACACATGTACGTAATTATGACCCTCTGGAGGAGCTCGGACAAGGGATCAATGTTTTACATAGCAATGCGTTAGAAATACCTTTAAAAACGTCAAGAATAACTAAGCAATTACTAGTCTCATATCTATGCAGAAGCAACCTTTGGTATGGTAGTTTGTTAAAAACTATGACCCCACTATCTAGGGATGAAGGGGAAGCAAACAAATCCCTGAATATTTATATTGCATGTACTACAGAAGCATCCACAGTTCGTGTAGATTCGAATTAGTTCAAATTTACGGTGGGTAGGTGGGGGCTGCAATAAACATTCCAAGTTTTACAAAGGAAAACATCTTAAAAATTCTGAAATTCTTTCAAAGAATTCATGCACATTAGTATAATTTACTTGTCAACGCCGTTCATCAAAATAAAAAAAACCTGTTACACAGAATTATGTATCATAAAAGGTATAGGCTATTTGAAAGTTGTTTAAGAAATTACATGTATATTGAAATCAGACCAAAACTGTAGTGGGAGTAGTTTTTGAAAGTACTGCAGTATTTCACAAAAATAATATTTTTAGTAACGATGGCAAAACCTTCACCGATCTAAAAACGAGTCTTTTTGTTAGATTAGTTATAAAGAAATCAGAACAAAAATGTGGGAGGAGTATTGTTTAGAAAGTATTTTACAATACATGTAATTTTTATTTTTCATTAACCATGGCAACATATTTCATCAAAATAAAAAAAAATACACAGAATATATATGTTTCATAGTGTAATTAAGTTATATTGAAATCAGAATATCACTGTAGGATCGGAAGCATTTTGAAAAAAAAAAAAAAAAGCTTTAAAAAGCATTTGCCCCTGTGGTCTCTGACCAGTAGAGCAAATTTGAAAAAAAAAATGATTAATGGAAAGGTTTCTAAAAACTGTAATAAAAAAAAACGCAATATAAAGCAACATATAAAAAAGTAAGATTAAAAAATAAAATCATAAAGAAAGGATTAGGTTATTTTGAAAAGATTGTATAAGTATGGATCTAAATCAGTCAGGGAAAATACTTTAAAAGGAGCTTCAGATATATCATAAGCAAATTATAATGCACTATTGAGGAAAAGGAACTTTTGTATTTTATAATAAAAAAAAAATCTAAAATAATCTAATTTTAATGAAAAGTGATTATGCTTTATTGATATCGTAAAAAAACAAATATCAGAAGCTATTTAACAATTAGGCTAACTGTATTTCATAAAACTTTTGAATTAAATGTTTTGTGTAGTCTGTAGCCAACGTTTAAGCCAGATTTAGCTACCACCGATAGCAAGAGGTGATGATATAATTTGTGATGCTACTCTATTCTTTTCGTTAAAAGGGTAGTTGGGCCATAAAATCAAATTAAAAAATATCAAAACACATCACTGTACCAGTTTTCTTCACTGACTTTGTATTTAAATAATTGTAAGAAATAATAAGAAATTTCTGAGGTGGGATTTCTAAAGTTTATTTCGGACACGGATCATTCAAGAGAGGGGCAGCCAAGCGGGTCATTAGCAAATAGTTTCTCAATTGCATGTACATTTTAGTAATTTTTTTCTAGTTTTTGAAAAGAGTAAAATCTTAAATCTTGACAATTAAATTTAAAAAGTTTGAAACAATAACAAATAACATAAAACTGATTCAAATTGCTCTATAATTAATACAATTAATTAGAAAACTCCATTAAAAATAGATATTTAAAAGTGAAAAAAATAAATAAATAAAAGATTTCGTGAAAAAAAAAGAACTGCTACACTGGGGAATTAAACCCGAAAACCTTATAAACAAAGGTGACAACGAAGCAATAAATTATTGCAAAACAAATGACTTCAGAGTTCCAATTAGGGTTAAATTATTTTATAATGATTGGCATTATATAAAGATAACTGATCTTCACACTTTTAATGCTCTCACGTTAAAAAAGGGGAGGGAGGTTGATTGATTGTATATTGTTATACGTTCCTTTTGAAAATTTTTCAGTCATATGGAGACGCTAGGAGTGGGGGGGGGGGGTTAAAGAAAATCGAACGCTTTTTAAATGTATCTTGTAGTATTTTGTTTGAATGGGTTTTTTTTATTTTGTAGAATCTCCTGGATTGCTGTTAATAAAGTTAGATGAAAGGCGTCGGATGACTTTCGAGGGGTATAAAGGCAAGGAATCCGAGAGAAATAAGAAACTGGTGTATAATGTGGTTAGACAAGGAGACTGCTACATTAATACTGGGGACGCATTTACCCGTGATAAAGACTACTTTGTCTATTTTTCTGACAGATTAGGCGACACATTCAGGTTTAGTGTACACCGAATAATAATGAATCATATTACTTTTGAAATTGTTTGCTGAGAATCAAAAATTTCAGATTATTCTTATACATAGTAGTAACTTGATTGTTTCTGATGACTAATTTGTACGTTCATTGGTGCTTGATGATAAGAAACGATAATATGTAACACATTTCTATTTCATAAATAGATGGAAAGGAGAAAACGTATCAACAACAGAAGTTGCTAACATTATAATGGAACTTGAGTTGGTCTCGGACATTTGTGTTTATGGTGTAGAAATCGGAGGTTTGTTCATTAATTTTATTATTTTGATAGTTAAGTTAATTATTCTAATATATAAGGATATATATTTTCCTACATGATATAAAATATTTTAAAAAACACACATTAAGAAAAAATATCAATAGGTTGAACTTCTAGTTTCGAATGCGAACTCGATTCCCAGCTACATTTTATACTCATCTTATTCAATATACAGTGAAACTTGTCTGATATGGGTATTGTGTATTCTAAAATCTTGTCTAATACGGCGTTTACTTTAAATCCTTTTTCAAAACCTCCAATAGATAAAAATGTTTACTAAAATCGGTATATTGTCTAATCAAGTTGATATCTATGAACTAGTTGTGTCCGGATTAGACTTTTTAAGTTATTACAATAAATTACATTTTTGGCAATAAAAACTTATTTGAAATCAGAACAAAAACCATTAGCAATAGTTAAACCTATGTTAATTTAATCATAAAAGATCGATAATTTTTAAGTACATTTTTTTTTTACATTTGTTGACTCATAAAAAATCGGTTAAAGATTAACTAAATTTGCTTTATTTTGTCTGTAAATACATGTTCCCTCCAGTGGAACACAAATATCTTTATAAATATGAAAAAAAACAACATTCAGATGTGTTGTGATTTGAAAATGACCTGGACGTTGTCGACAGAACAATGCTTCCTGACATATAATTTCATATATTTACATTTGCAGATGTTTTCCTTTATATAAAACTACTGAAAGCAATGCGTAAATACCGGTACGGGATCAAGAAGTCATAGATGTGTATAGATAAACGTTCGACGTCATTTCTCAGTGACGTCATAAGTGGAATACATACATACCGTTGAAAAATAATGCATTTCACACGTTAAAAGTCAAAATCGGGCAAATATAAAGTATGAATAAGTCATAAATGTAAATATAAGTAATAAGGCATCATTTTAAAATATCTATCGGGCTATAAATACGGGTTGGTACGAGATTTATATCCCGATAGGGCCTAGATGTTTTAAAATGATACCTTATTTCATAAAAAACAACCACACAAAACGAATTTATCTGGGAACTATTAAGAATTATTAAAAGTTTTTAAAGAAGAAATATAAATCATTTTTTCAAAAATACATAGCTGAAAAGTTTTACATGGGAGTACAGAGGATGAATCATTGAAAATCTCCTCATGAATGACAAAGTAGTTAATAGTTATATTCTTATGGTAGTGTATATTCAAAATTGTTTAAATCACCCCTGGGTGTAGGGTTGGACCATAATGGGCAATCATCAATTTACGCTGGAATTTATATTAGGAAATCTCCTCAAAAGCATCAAAGCAATGATTATAAGTTATATTAATATGAAAGGGTCCTTATGTAATGCTTTTTGTGCAAATCAATACACCGCCCTCTCTGGGTAAAGTCATTATGATACATTTTACAAACTGAAATGTGAGTTGTTATTATAAGTTACATTGTGTCTAGTTATCATATCATTATATTAGTACTTTTTAAAATTTCAATTATGAAATTATTAGCATTTGAACGGTTGTCTGAAAAACCTTGATTCGAAAATAAATGAAGCAGTATGAAATTATAGTTTTACAAGTCAGCTTTTAATTCAATATTTCAGATAATGAAGGTAAAGCTGGGATGGCAGCCTTAACATTGAAAGCTCAACCAGAAAATCTCAGTTTAAATGTAGAACAATTAAAATCGATTGCTCAACACTGTGCTCAGCAATTACCTGCATACGCTAGACCAAGGTTTATACGAGTTGTAAAAGAGTTCGTATACACCAGTACCTTCAAACAGAGCAAACTTAAGTTGAAGGAGGACGGATACGATTTGAGGAAAATGACCTCTCCTGTATATTTCCTTGATTGCAAGGAGAATGTTTACAAACAGATGACGCCAGAGATACAAATGGACATTGACTCTGGGAAAATTAAGATGTAGAATTGAAACAAAAATGTATCTGAATATGATTATTGAAGCAGATGAATGTTTGTGGAATAAGTTTTCTATTTTTCCTTATTCATTTTTTTAATTTAAGAACTTTTTCTATTTACTCATTTCGTAGGATACTTTTTGTATACTCGTACGTTGAAAATTTCTTCGCAAAAGCGACCAAATGTTCACAGGTTTTTTGTGTTTTTTTCTCTAGAATTTATGAAAAGTCTTCATTTATATGACTTTAAGAAAGATCTTGTTTATTATGCACTTCTGAAATGTACATTTTTATATAAAAATGATTGAATGATAGATTAAAACTATTCTTAAAAACTTTAGAAGGATTTATAAAAAGAAAGAGAGACTAAATACTTTTTTATATAATAGTATGATTGAAAGAAATTCCAGCTCCCTGATCTTTTGGCTGATACTGTGAAATCACAAATTTTCGTGGGGGTTTAATTTTCGTTGTTTTCGTGGTATGACAAGACCCACGAATTCATGTCCACAACGAAATGTAAAATGTCACACACATCTAAATTGTAGAAATCATGCTAAATTTGAATAGTCTTATCTGTCTAATTTATAAACAGAAATAAAATAGTTAGGATAACTACTTTTATGTTAACATGAACATGGCTTTCCTAATGAACATAAGAATTAATTTTTTTACATTGTGTTAAAAACAGATTAAGAACTTTCAAATTGATACAACTGTTTTAAATACCTGTATACTACTGTAACCAGACTTAAGGTTTTCCAATCATTTATTAGAAACTTCTTTTTAACGGTATCGTTCTACAATAATATATTAATACAATGACAGTTAATGCAGTAGAAGACAGTTCACAATAAAAATTATATTGTCACATACCCTAAATAAGGATTTGAACAGGAGGTGAACGTTGGGCCAATATGGCTTCTGATAATTTTAGGAAGTTTGTTACACAAAGAAAATTATATTTTGAAAAATAATTTATCTAAATTACTTTTTCATTAAGTTTACACTATAGTTATATTCCTAATAAACCAGGTTATAACATTCAAAATTTGTGTTAATATAGGATTCTAAGCATTTTAAATCAAACGTGTATCTATATATGTACTAATTAAATGGAAATTATGCAAGGTGTGACTGGTCAAGTGGTTTAGCACTAGCCCAACAATACAAAGGTACCTTGATCAAACACAAGCTGGGGAACACTTTTTATTAATAAAATTTATTTTATTATGTTTAATATTCAATATACTATCTTACATTATTATTTTTAATAATTAATCTAACATAATTATTTTTAATAATTAAGACACTATCTTACACTTGTGACGGTTGATTTTGCGCATATATTAAAAGAACGCAAAACGCGCACCATACTTCATATACCGATAATCTTTTTTTTAGAGTTTCTGTCCTTGCGCCAGATTTTAATTTTATTTAGAGATTATATTATTAAAAATAAAAAAATTAATCTAGTTGTTATCTATTTTCAATTAATTTTCAGTGCAGTGATTTGAATTTCTAAAATTATTATTTTGTTGAGTAAATCTCTTAGATTTAAACTGGTTCGTCAGGTTATCTATTAATACTCACTATGCTGACGCCCCTGAACTGAACGTGTTCGAGATAGAGATTGAGAGTGATGCGTGTAACGGTAAGAATGTTGTTAATCTAGTGTTTTATTTAATTTAATTACACTAAATATTATATCTTTTTATCGTTAATATAATAATTACCGGTATCTTGTTTATTTCAATGTAGAGACCACACACGCAGTGTAAAACATTTCATGTATGAGTGACCGGGTGTGGCATCGCCATATTTTGGTGGTATGTGTTCAGTTGAATTGATTCATTTACTGATTAATCCTTTTATTTTTGTTTGTGTGTTCTATTGGTAATGTGTGTATATATTTTTGTTTGTTTGTAGCTCATTGCCAATTTGATAATTTAATTAAAAATAAAGAACCATATAAAAAGAACTTGACTTCAGTCGTTACACATTACTTTCACTCAGATAAACATAATATTCAGGGACATCTTGGATGTGTTAGGGGTTGTCCTGTTTTTCTGAACGTAGATTTTAACCATAAAAAATACATGTTTAGAGATTTTCAAGGAAAGGCTTTTTACCCCCTCCTAAAATTTTGATATATGCTGCCAAACCCAAGTTCTCAAACTGTTGGCAAGAATGTTATAAGCATCGAGTCCTTTGACAAAATTGTAAAATTCATGGCCCAAGGGTCAGGGGTTCTAATTCTATGGCGGGGCTATATAGACTATTTAGTGAAAATGCATTATTTCCTTGAGTCTTCCTCTCTGCTCCTTGGTATTAAATACACAAATTTATTGATAGGGTGTACATAGGCCTTGCCTGTTGCCCAACCATTATGGTATTATTCAATAAATGTTTGAACAGATTGAATGTATTGTTATGATGCAGAATGGTGTTTTTTCTAAAACTGTATGTTAAATAAAGCTGCCTCTTCCTAAAAATGTGATATTAATTTCCCCGGGGTCAGGGGTTCTTGTGTAAGGGAGCGGCTCTTTTTATTATATAGTGAATATACATTGATTTTTCGAAATCTTCTCTGGTCCTGGGTATTAAACAAACTAATCACATACATAGTTTTGGTGATGAAGGTGACTCTTCTAAAATTGTAAATTTCATTGCCCAAGGGTCAGGGGTTCTTGTGTTAGGGTGGGGCTGTATTATTTATATAGTAAGTATGCATTAATTTTCTGAAAATCTTCTTCTCTGTTCCTGAGTATTAAACAAATATGTTACATAATGGTTATAATGAAGAAGAGTGCCTCTTCTTAAATTGTGAATTTTATGGCTCCAGGGTCAGGGCTCTGGTGGTAGGACGGGCACTATTAATTATATAGTGAAAATGCACAAATTAATTAAAAAATCTTTTCTGCTTCTGGGAATTAAACAAACCAACTACAACTACTAGAGTTCTTGTGTTAGGGTTGGGCTTTATTGATTAGAAATTGAAAATGCATTAATTCTTTGAAAATCTTTTTCTCTGTTTCTGGGTATTAAACAGACGAGCAACATACCTTGTTAAAATCATTAATTAAATAAATCTTAAATAAAATCTAAAGTGTCATGGTTTCTAGTGGATGTACAGCAGATGAACTAATATCTATGATCATCAGTCGTTTTTCTTGCAAAATTGTTCATTTCAAGGCCCCTGGGTCAGGGGTACAGTAGGGGTTCTGGTGATAGTGGGGCTCTTAATATATACTGGAAATGAATTTAGAAATCTGGACCTTGGTATTTATCAAACATTTATGTTGAACGCGGGTGCCTTTTCCAAAATTGTGACGTGTGGCTTTTGTGTCAGGGGTTGTTGTTGCTGAATTTCACTGATACGTTGAAATGAATATTTTTGTTTCTGCCTATGGGTATAAAGTAACCAAAATAGCATGCTTAGTGTATAGTTATTATGAGCAATGGTGCCTCTTTCAAATGTGAATGTAATGGACTCTGGTGTAAGCAAGAACCTAATTCAATGGTTAGAAAGTTGTTGCATAATGCTCAAGTGACCTATAAGTCCCACGGGCCTCTTGTTGATTATATATTTTACAAAAAGCATTATTTCTCTGAAAATCCCCTCTTCTACTGTGTAAACATAAACAAAGCAAGTATATATTAATTGAGTTGAGCAAGAATGTCTCTTCCAAAATTGAGAATTTCAAGGCCCCGTTCAGAAGCAATTGGTTACTTTTAAACAATATTGATTATTTCTTTAATCAGTTCATTATTTGAAAATCTTATTTCTCCTGAGTAGAAGGCAAATTCATGGTTTTTATTACCAGAAATGCCTCTCTCAAAACTTTGAAATTTATGTCCATAGCCTAGGGGAACATCTGTCTGTTGGAATTTTGAATTTATTCTTTTAAAAAGGTAATAGTTCTTTTAAAGACATCTTCTATGCCATTAGGTATTTTGCAGAGAATCTGACAGCATTGTTATGATAAAAAAAGGGTGCAATTTTTAAAAAATTAAAACTTATTAAGTCTGGGTCATGGATTCAGATATTCTAGAAACTCGCACTCTAAACAATTTATTTCTTTGAAATTCATTTTCTTTGCCAAGGGGTAATTAGCAAACATACTAATTGCATGGTTATGATAAGCAAAGATACCTCTTCCAGAATCGTAAACTTTTTGGCCCCTGTGTCATAGGTTCTGGTGTGAAGGTGGGGTAAAATTCAATCTATTGCGAAAATACTAGTCTAGTAATTTATATATATATATTTTTAAATCTTCTATGCTCCTGCGCGTCTAGGGGGCAAGTAAAATATTTAAATTTGTAATAATGTTACATTAAAAGTTAAGACTTGACCGAGGTAAACATATTCATATAACTGTTACAGATAAGTTAAACATGATCAATTATTAAAACATATTTTACAGATGTGAGTTATTCTTCATTGCTATTCACCTATTTTTATCAATCAGTGTAAATTATGTAACTGAAAGGTCATTTGAATAACAGACTACAACAATAACTTACATAATATTTAATTCAAAAAATAATTTTCATAGCCTTAAAAGTCAGACTTTTAGACTTTTTAAAAACAGGAAAATAAAAACGGGACAAAAGTACCATATTGATGTACAATAATCTGTTCTTCAAAGGCCAAGACAAGTCATTATGAGAGGAATGAAATATACTGTTTTGTAAAGTCTTCAAATGGGAAAAGAATAGACATATGTAAATGTAAATATGTAAAACTTGCATGGCTGATTCATCTAAGGATGCATACTACGAGGCTTGCTTCTGATACTGGGTGTGATGTACATTTCCAGTTGAGTGAACAGGTTAAAGTTTTTGGTGCAGGTCCCATTTCCATTTCAACTATGACCCCCGTATTGACATAATTTGCATGGGTGATGCATCTAAGGATTCACACTACCAGGCTTGCTTCAGCTGCTTGATCTGACCTACATTTTCTGGATGAGTGAAAAGGTTTCTCATCTCCAAGTAACTATAAGCTCTATGTTGACCATGACTGATACATCTAAAGATGCATACTGCCCATGGGAAAGGGGTGCTTATGGCAAATTTTACACATTTTGAGTTCTTTATGAATTTTGATAGAACAAGATTAGGAGTTGTCAAATATGAATTTTTGTGGTTCTAATCCATCTCTAAGTATTTTTTTTTTTATCGTTTATATCTCTGATACTTCAAATTTTTTTTTCAGTGAAATCATGACGTCAGGCTAACGTTATGTCAAACATTGACGATAATTTTTTTGTAACGTTCCTAAAATATGAATATATACATTTGTGGTATCTTTCCACTATATAAAAATACAGAGAGAAAATATTTTCAATTCTGAATGAAGTTTGTCAGAGGTCAGAGGTCAATACATGGCCGAATCACACGACGTAATAATATCTACCGTTACTCATGTTACTTATAAAAATAAAATGACTTGCTTTTCATGTATAAAAATGAACAAAATAAACAAGTGAAATAATTGTTTTATTTACAACATGAACAAGTATTTCATACATTTTTGGCGATCGATTTAACCTGTGTACATAGAGAATATACAGATAGATACTAGCCTTTGTTTACAAGTTGTATGTCACTTCTGTCAGCTGCACAGTCTCTAACTTTTTAGTTTATCCTAAGGCTTATTTTTGTTAGACCTTAAGTTAAATCTTCATGATATAGGCTAAAACTATATTTTTTCATTAAATTCTACTCACGATAAATGATTGTGTAAATCTGTTGGAAAATATCAAATCATTGCAATCACGCCACGAACAGCTGAGAAACACCTCGATCGGCGCTGTCGTACTTCAATATTTATAAATTGTCGCCAGTGTCTCCGTATTAACATCATAAATATGCCTTAAGTTACTGAAATCGTAGATCAAATGTTTTTGATCAAATTTAATACTTGATTGCAAATAAACTGGATCGGACAAGTGTCTCAATCCATCGGATACATCCATCCCTTTCAGGCGACCGAAATTCCTCCAACTTTTCATCATCGGAGGTGTTTCTTGTGTCTTTTCAGCAGTAATGTTCAATTTTCACAAATAAAAATATTCCCAGACAAGAATCTGTGCACTGTTACTGATCACAAGTAGCTTTTAACAAAATATTCCCTTCGAAGTAGAATTCATAGCCTGACGAATTCAAAACGTAACCGCCTTTCAAGCCGATTTACACCTTGCGTACTTTTGACGGAAATCTACGGCGACCGAGTGCAATATTTATTTCCAAACATATTTAATTTAATGCTTAATTGTCTATTTCAAATGTATACAGCTCAACAAACTTTTTAAACTCACATGGATTTTCGCACAAATTAAGGTCACATTGATATGATATCATATTGTGTATCGAGACAACAAAATGCATTTTAAAAGTAACTGTTTACATAATTTGAGTTTTATTTCACTGACTGAAACATAATTCACACAAATCAAAAGGTGGAACTTTGATATATTCATGGCTGAAAAATAACATCTATTCTCATTTGAATTTTTGTAGTTTCTTGCCAATTGTAACTGTCTTTTTATCCGTTCTTTTGAAAGCAATAGCTCTTGGCAGAAACGTAGACATGGGTACAATACAGCTACTGTAACTTGTATTTTCTGTACATTTTGACCCTTTAACTCGGGGTGTTACTTGTTTTTTTCATCTGTTTGACTGCTTTCTATGTTAATAAGGTGGGATTTTTAAGAGTCAACTTCTAAAATCTAGAATCATGAAAGATTCATCCCATTGCAAAATTTTAACGTTTGAAACCGTAAATGTAGAAGAATTTTCCTTTTTATAGAAGGAATTTACTTTTCAAAAAAAAAATAAACGATACTTCATTATCCTACCCTTTAGTGTGGTTTCCTTTTGCAATAGTATCGCTTTTCGGTGCTACATTTCGATGAAACCACGAGGAGTATGGTAAATGAGCAAAGATTATTTCAAAAAATTCAACTTTAGGAAGAAAATTTAAAAATTTCAATTACATGGGATCAAGGAAAGCTCGTTTTATACAATTTGTAAAAACCTATGTTAGAATCGCATTGTCGAACCGTTCACGGTAGCTCAGTCGGTAGAGCGCTCGCTTCGTGAACGGGAGGTCGTGAGTTCGAATCTCGGCTGCGACTGACCTAAGTCGATAAAAAATGGGTAGCAACTGTTCCTTCGCCATGCGCTCGGCACTTTGAAGTGAAAGTTGCGGGTCCTTCGGATGAGACCTTAAAAACCGAGGCCCCGTGTCAGCAGCAGGTGTTGGCACGATAAAGATCCCTCACTGCTCAATGGCCCTGAGTGCCGAGTATAGGTCAAAATTTGAAGCCCTTCACCGGCATACGGTGACGTCTCCATATGAGTGAAAGATTCTCGAGAGGGACGTTAAACAATATACAATCAATCAATCAATCGAATCATCCTATCATTTGCTTATAGATTTTCCTTTAAAACATCCGCTTTGGAAACTTAAGATGATAATTTTAAAAGACATTTATGGTTGACATTATATATGTAATATCATGCAGGGTTATGTTATTTTACTGCAGTTTGAAAGTGGTAATCTTTATTTCAACAATGTGACCTTAATTTGTGCGAAAAACCATGTGAGCTTAAAAAGTTTGTTGAGCTGTATATAAGTGATAAATAACAAGTTAATAAACTTCAATTCGAATTAAAATGGGTCCGTACGAGATCAAATCTTCTGAGAAGGCCTTCGGCCTTCACAGGATTTGATCACGTGACCGACCCACTTCAATTCCCATTGAAGTTTATAAACTTGTTATTTATTTCTTAATTGTAAAGAATAAATTTTTTTCATTATCCTCTTAAAATAGTTATAAGCAGTATCCATCAAAGGTAGAGAAACTTTTTCTCTCTTTTTTTTTTTAAATAGTTATTTGTTATAAGTATTATCTATCAATGCATGGTATATAAGTTTCTTGTTTAACACTTCTCTCATGTTGGACGACAGAAAATTTACACTTCAGAGGGTCAACTTCCGGGCAAGAATTGTTTTGTTAGTATACAGAATGAGTTCAAAAGTCATTTCATTTCAAATTTTAAATTTCATTTAAAATAAAGCAATATTTTTGTTGTTTGATCGTATAAATCTGGTATATCTTTCCAAATGTGAAAATAAAAAAAAATGTCCCCGGGAAAGTCAATAAACCAGAATCTACCCAGTAACTAGAATATTTTATTTTCTTTTTCTATATATCAATATGATGAATACAAATATTTGAAATGCAATTATTTACGAATATTTTCTTTATATAAATATGATGAACACAAATATTTGAAATGCAATTATTTACGAATACATGTATATTACATGTTTACATTAATTTGAAGGACAATAATTTGATACACTGTAGATAGATTGCACATTAAGCAATACTCCATAGAATTTTTGTAAAAACATTTGGAAGGAACTCTGTCTTCGTTGGTAATAAAATCTTTATTTCAAGTGAAACAATACACCTTTATTCAATCCCAATATTGAACTGTTTTTTTATCATTTACTAATAAAACATGCTGTTTAAATAAAGTGAAACTCACATGCATGAAGTAAGGTGGGGTCAGTTCCAGGAATTCCGGTGGTAATTATTTCGGGATGATGTTGGTTGGGTTGGGGTAGGCGTTAAATAGGTAAATGACATACTTTTATATGCACGAGTAGTTAATATGAGCTTAACAGCATGCAGTTTCTTTATGTACCCCCCCCCCAACACAAATAAATACACAACCAAGTTAGAGTATAATAAAAATAAATAATTCTTTAATTTATTTTTGAAATAGTAATTATAAACAATGTTGTTTTAATAAACAATCAGCGATCAATTATTGGGCACCACATGCCCGAAACTAGAGCTTGACTGACCACTATCAACAAGTGAAATGGCACCAAAGCGTAACTCATAATGAAATAATATAATTCCGGGCATTTGGTTAAGATAAAAGAAAACAATTTCAATCCGAATTTCGTTAAATTGCGAAATTGATTTGTCGATCTTTTCATTTATTTTAATCAAATAAATAAATCGCGCGTGATAAGAAAGAATTTTGTGTTGTTTTGATAGATTGTGTTGCTTAATTTATAGTTAAAGATATATTCAATTGGAAATCAGACTTATATGTTTATGTCACAGGCACTTGTTTCGGAAATTAATTTTTAACTCATAGTATAATAAACTATGGTTTAAAAATTAATTTCCGAAACAAGAGACTGTGGTTCGTGACCAGTTATGCGTCTGTTACATACATGTATACTTAATATTCCCTGAGAGGCCGAATTCTCAAAGTGGTACAAATAGCTAGGTATACTATTGTTTATTTTGATGTCATTTTTTTTTATTTCATCACTTATAAGTTTCTGCTCTTCCGGCGCAATGGTTCTTGTTAAGATTTTTCCCATAAATTTTCAATGTAAAACTTGGATTCCCTATCGTGGCCCGCCCTACCTCAGGGGTCATGATTTTAACAATTTAGAATCTACACTAACCAAGAATGCTGTCACATCAGTATCAGCTTTTCTGGCCCAGTGGTTTTTGAGAAGATTTTTTAATAACCCCACCCTATTTTTGTCTTTTCTTGATTATCTCTCCTTGAAAGGGGGTTTGGCCCTTCATTTTAACAATTTAAACTCTTCATCCAAGGATGCTTTGTACCAAGTTTGGTTAAAATTGGCCCGGTGGTTCTTGAGAAGAAGTTGAAAATGTGAAAAGTTTACAGACAGACGGATGACGGACAACAGAGCTTTTTCACCTCGAACTCTAGTTTCGTCTCGGGTCACGAGAGTTCTACGTAAACAGCGAGAGTTTGAACGCGGGATTAAATCGAGTTTCACTCTCACACGATGCTGGGTTTGATAAAATAGGATGGCGTCAGGCGGTAATTCTTATATTTCGAATCGGCTGAACGATTTTGAATTTTGAAGAGTTTAAAATCGTAAATTAACTACAGAACTTGAATATTGATTAGAATAGTTTTTATTGTATTCAAAATGATCGGCAACGTAATGTCGTCTCGTACCCTGATATTTACTTATAATGAACTGATGAATAGAGCTGTCGCATAAAACAATAAAAATGTAAATGAATCGGTTGAATGTAATTTTTCTGTATCAAATGCACGAAGAACAGGGCAAGAAACATGTTAGTTCTGTAACTAATAAATATAAAAGTAGATTTTATTTTAATCCATTTTTAGGGTACAAATACAGATAGATGGACAAGACTGTATGTTAGATGAAAGTCTGGCTACCATTTTTCTTTCAGAAGATTGTTGTATGTATACAATTTAAATTTTATTTTATAAATATAATCTCAATCAGTAAGATACTTTATGCGTCAAAAGAAACATAGTCATTAAGACTATTTGTACTGAGAGATTTTAGATTCTAAAGTTTTCACAAAAAGTGGGTGGGGTTGGTGACGTACATCTACTTTATGCGGGATTTTGAACAAAATATTTCTTCCCTCTATTAGCCTGTAGTCTGTCAGTAAAAACTACAATTTACAACTACAATATATTTCTGTTGTAAATGGTAACTACATGTATATAAAAATTCAATTACCCGCGCTTGCGCGGGTGTTCATCAAGTACGTATTTTAGCCTTCAAAATGTGATAAGAAAATTATATCACTGCAAGTGATGTTTGTTATTGTGCAAGGGACATAACTTTGTAAAAATTGGTTCGGTCGTACCAGGAATAGAACTTACCTAGGTATTCATATAATAAATCTCTTTACCAAATTTCTTTTCAATATGTGCAACCTCTGCAAAGAAAATGAACGGAAACCACAAATAATTGGAATTTTTGTAAGTCCAAGGGGCACAACTCTGTCAAAAATGGTTCGGTCGTACCCAGAACAGAACTTGGCATAGATATTCATAAAATAAATCTCTATGAAAGTTTTTTTTCTATGTGCAACCTCTGCAAAGAAAATAAACAGAAACTGCAAATAATTGGAAGTTGTCTAAATACAAGGGCAGACCTGATTATCCATATCGTTGTCTCTCAGTACTTTTGATTAGACTTGTCCGTGAGATTTTGCATTTGCCAGTAAGATTTCAATTTCCATCGATTTTACATATATCTAAAGAGAACAACTGTTTTTCAGATTACAAAAACATGGTTTAACAACATGGACTTTGTCATTTTATAGTACCACCATGTTTTGGCAACCCTTTGAAATCTTTTAACGATTAAAAAGCGTGAAACTAAGACAGATCATAAAGAAAACTAACTGCTAAATTCCAAACGAACTTATTCCCGATTTCCGTATTTTTATAATGGCAAAACGTAAGACGTATTCTAGACTAAAATTCCGTAAAAAAAACGGCGAAATCGTAAGGGTTAACAGGTCTGCAAGGGTCAGAACTCTGTCCAAAGTGGTCCGATCGTATCCAAAACAGAACTGTATATAGATATGTTTATGACAAATCTGTATATCAAATTTCATTTCAATATGTGCAACGGAAACGGATGATGGACCGACCGACAGACAGCAGCAAAGCAATATATCCTCCCATCTTCGAAGGGAGGTATAAAAAATCTATACGGCTAAAAAATAGTTTTTAATCGTTTTTCTATTCCTGATGATCAGACACATCTTTCCACCACAGAATTTGTTGATACTCATTGTATTCTATTTTTATTTTCAAAAAATTACTAACGAAGAAATTCTTTTCATTGAATTCAATGCAATCTTTAATGATTTATAACTGCTTAGGTAATAAAAATTTTTGAAAATTTCCTTTGCTAATTATTTTTCTACTCAATACTTTGAAATTATATCATAGTATTATATACAATTCATAATTTAGTTAAGAAAATTTGGTCCTAATATGGGTCGGATACAAAGTTGACAAAGTATTCCCAACAAGAGTCGGATCTTACTCTCTTTCGTATTACCGTGTAAATCATTAATTCTTAGCTGTGACATTTTTGTTTCATTCGAACACTCCTTTGTATGCATTGTAAACAAAACTATATATGGTACATATCTTTCAAGTCAAATCACACTAGTTTTCCTTGAACCTCAACCATTTGTATCACTTCCATTATGCTTGTTCTCATGATCCTCTGCATACACTTTGTTTTTCTGATTGGTTTATCTCAGACTTTGTTTTTTGACAATCCATTAATAAGATGCCTACAAATCGCTCGCTATTTAGCTGATCATATGCTTGCTCAGGTAGTGCTTACCCTTGTTCTTTCATTTTTTTTGTCGAGGTGTGGCTTAAGATATGGGTATAGAAATAGCACATTATCGAACCAGGGTTTGAATTTATGAAAGAACTTATAGTCATAAAGTTTGTTTATACATGTATATGAATAGATATGAATAGAAGGTAAAATTGTAAAGCCTTTGATTTAAAAGAATTTTATTAGCGAAAGCAAGTACCCTTTGTAAAGAGTTCCATACATTAATTTTTTGTGTGTGATCTTTAAGCCTGTGTATTAAACGGATTAAATGTACTGATAAGTAGCATTAACAAACGTTACAACTTTCTCGATTTATATTCCATGCAGCAGAGTTTTTTTTTCTTCGCAAAAACCAAGAGGAGTATGGAAAATGAACAATGAATTTTAAAAACTACTCATCTTTAAGAAGAAAATTAAAAAAATTCAACTACATGGTATCAAGGAAAGCTCGTTTTATACAATTGTTAAAAACCTATGGTAGAATCGTACAGTCGAAACATCGTACTGTTCATATACTTATAAATTCCCCTTAAAAACATTCACTTTGGGAACTTAAGATAATAATTTTAAAAGACATCTTTGCTTGAACATTATATGTAATATAACGTAGGGTTTTGTCATTGTACTGCAGTTCGAAAATGATAATTTTTATTACAACAATGTGACCTTAATTTGTGCGAAAAACCACGTGAGCTTAAAAAGTGCGTTGAGCTGTATAGGAATCATATAAATGTGTGGCATAAACATTTCATACAAAGTGCATAGCATGAAAATTGAAAAAAAAACAGGAATAATACTATTATGTTACCATAGTTCATCATAGATCATAGGGTTAACATTTCTTGTCTCATGGACAAACCTTTTTTTTTTTTAATAAAGACAGCTGTACGTTTGAGAACATTATTGTCTTTATTATTAAAAAGCTGATCAATACAAACTGATACATCCCCGAAGTCGTAATGATTTAAAACTGATTTCAATTTAGATACCCAGGTTGGTGTTAAACGGTTACTGCACAAATCCAAATTGCAAAGCATCTGAAAACACTGCCTTGGATATCTTGAAGTTTCCATTTCTTGTAATTTTAACCAGTATTTCACTGGTTTCATCATGTAAGTCACACACAGTGGAAGACACTGTGAATCCCGTAGCATCTCTATGAATTCATTCATGTACATCGAAAATAGCCATGGGCTTAATATACAACCTTGACGAACACCGACATTATATGTAAAGTATTCAGTGATTTTGTTTCCTATCTTAACGCAGCTCAATTCACGCTGGTAAATCGACTAATGTTGTAATCATCTTTCCATATACACCTTTATTGATAAGACAATAAAATAATTTTTTACGGTCGATAGAGTCAAATGCTTTTGAGAAGTCGATAAAAACACAATACACCTTCCCACGTTTTTTTTGTGATGTATTTCTGCACTATAGATTGTAGCGTAAAAAAATTGTCAATTGTAGAATATCTTTGACGAAATCCAGCTTGTTCCTCGGGGATAAGTCCCAGGGTCTCTGACCATAAATTTAGTCTTTTGTTTAGAACTGTTGTGAATATTTCACTACTGGAATCAAGTAATGAGATTCCCCTTTAGTTAAGGAACTCCGATCCTCAGCCAGGAAGGACAACTCTTTAATTTATAATTTAAGTCAAAAAGTCTCAAAATGAAGCTTGAAAATTAAATCTTTTCATGCAACAATAATTTTTATTATATACCTCTCAATGTGCTTCAAAGTTCTTTGAAATTCTCAGAAAGGTCTAATAAGAAGTCGAAATTTTTACGCCGTAAAAGTATTTTAAAATTACATAAATCAAGAAATTGATGTTCATTTTAATCTGACCATAAATACGAATGTTTATTAACATGATATGAAATTAGAAGTGATTTATGGAGCTTTGTCATGACTGGAGAATAATTATACACATTGCATTGTAAAATGATCGAAATAAATAAAGGAAAGAAAGTACATTATGTGTATAAAAATTGTAGAATTACTTCAAAAGACTGGATACCTATGATTTTTATTTTTAAAATATGTTAATTGATCAAATTTGAATTGGAAAATGCATAGCTGGTGTTTTTGTTCGCAATTCCTGATAATAGAGCTCCACACTAACACCAGAACCCCTGACCCTTGAGCCGTAAAATTTACAATTTTGGAAGAGGGACTCTTGCTCATCATAACTATGTACTTAGTTTGTTTATTTAATACCGAGGAGCAGAGAAGATTCTCAAAAAAATATGTATTTTCACTATATAATCAAATGAGCCTCGCCCTAACACCAGAACCCCCAACCCTGGAGCAATAAAATTCACAATTTTGGAAGAGGCACTATAGCTCCTCCCTAGCACTAGAACACCTGACCATTGGGCCATGAATTTCAAAATTTTGGAAGAAAACTCAATGCTCACTACATTCATGCCAACAGCTTGACTTCTTGATGTCTAGGAACAGAGAAGAAGATTTTTAAAGATTTCATTCATTTTAGAAGTTTTGGTCACACTTCTCAGGTCCC
>PRKT01000105.1:1117356-1147086 GCA_003671525.1 Saccostrea glomerata | reverse complement strand
G
This sequence comes from Saccostrea glomerata, assembly GCA_003671525.1. Classification (NCBI taxonomy): domain Eukaryota; kingdom Metazoa; phylum Mollusca; class Bivalvia; order Ostreida; family Ostreidae; genus Saccostrea; species Saccostrea glomerata. The sequence continues at coordinate 1,147,085 of PRKT01000105.1, read as the reverse complement.
GGGGGGGGGGGGCTAAGACTCTAAACCTGTGATTTATAGATTAGACATGATTATTTAAAAAAAAAATTTCAAAAACTATATATATTAACTTTAAATTTATGTAAGTTATTTTAATCAGAAGACTTACCCGGCTGACAGTAGTGCTTAATGTTTTTGTTGCTGAGCTGCATTTGACGTAATCCTCCCTGGTACGTCTTGTTCTGTCTGCCCCAAAACTGGATGAATTTCCCCTGCGCAACAGAGTCAAGTTTGAACTGTTCGCACATGAGTTGACGATGTTCATCACATCCGCGAAGTCCTAACACTTTACAGGCATAGAAGAAAACTGTGTTCTGTAAGGAAATAGCGGAATTTTGTCCCAGCACACCTTTTTCCCACAGAATATCTTCTGGTTCTTGTTCTTCTTGTATTGGGTCGGCCTGTCGCACGGACGTTCCTATCCCCTGGGCTACGAGGCTTTTCATTCGAGCGTCGAGTACTTTACGTGTCCGCGCTAATCTATCGTCATTGTGGTCAAGAAAGTTAATTCCAAATATTTCAATATCACGCAAATGTCGCAGCAAACCACACATAAGATAGTATAACGATTTGGGAGTGTATTCATTCCCCTTTTAATTGCGAACCTCAAAGACAAATCTTTGCAACCAATAGTCCATACAAGAAGCGTGCATTGCAGAAAATTCTGGAATAAACTCACCGGTATTCGACGAAAGTTTATTTCTCTCCTCCCGCCATTTTCTCCCAACGCCAAATGCCCACCTCGTGTTAGACTTGGTACTCTACACTACTGATCCTCCGTGAGAAGCTTTATTTCCTTATCGGTTATGGGTCTTGTGATGAAGCATTTAGACCAGAATGCATTTCACCAATTAAAAACAAGAAACTTTTCGTGATGATTTGGGGTTGCATAACCTATCATGTGGCGTCGGCACGTTAACACGTGTGGAGGGAAACATAAATTCAGATAAATATATTCAAATTATAGATGACAATCTTTGGCCAGTCATAGCAAGACACTTTCCGGACAATAAAAATGTTTTTCAAAAATGATAATGCACCAGTTCATCGTTCTGGGGCAACAAAAACTTTTATGGAAAACAACCATATCAATACAATGAAGTGGCCGGTGCAGAGCCCCGATATTAACATCATAGAAAATTTATGGTTAAAGATTAAAAGAAAAATTGAACAATCCATCCATGAAATAACTTTTTTGGAACAACTGTATGATAAAATATTTTCGATTTGACTCCGTTTTGCTTGCGTAACAATTCAAAATTTATATTAATCTCTCCCCTCAAGAACCGCTGCAGTACGCAGAGCCAAAGGATATATCACAAAATATTAAGGTAAGTTCTAAAAAATAAGCTTTGTTTTAATCAGAAAAATGCATAAATGTTTATTTTTTCAAATAATGTAATTTATTTTATTAGCTTTTACGTAATATGGCTATTTTAAGCATAGAATCAAACGCAGGTATAAAACGACGACGTAAATCGTTCCGATACATTTGTCCACAGTCTGTATAACAGGTGCTCCATTAGATAGAGTAGGAGTTGATATTGGAGGTCCCTCCCAGTCATTAGTGATAGAAATGATAGTTTTTTTGCGACTATTTTACTAAACGGGTTGTGGAATATGCAGTTCCGGATCATCAAGCTATAACAGTTGGGGATAAAATTGTCTTTGAGTTTATTTGTAAATTCGGAGTTCCTAAGCAGATTCATACCGATCAAGGTCGCGAGTTTGAATCTGAGCTCTTTTCAACATTATGCCAAAAGTTATGGATAGAAAAAACAAGGACTACACCTTATAGACCACAGTCTGATGGGCTGGTAGAGAGGTTCAATAGGACTTTACAGCAAATGCTAACTAGCTACGCAAACGACAACAGAAACTAAATTGTCCAAAAGGGACAAAATACCCCCGCTGGGTTTTTCAGAGGTGCCAAATCATGAATATTTTATGGATCTAAGAGAAGAGAGAAATGCTAAAACATTTTAGTGCATATTTAATTGCTCATTATATTTTTTTTATGAATGAAACTGAGGTGCAGCCTAATAACGAAACCAAAAGTCTCTGTCGAGACTGTAGCTCTACTGGTTTGTACTTATAAGGAATAAAGGAAAAGAAAAGTAGCAGTTGGGAGATTAAACTTTACAAAGGCAATAAATAGATTAATGATCCTTGATAAAGTCTCCTTTTGTGGCAAGATTGCAATAAGAATACAACTGTAGGATTAGCTTTTAAGAAAATTTTACAGAATTTTCAATTTTAATTACCATGGCAACATCATTCATCAAAATCAAAAACACAAAACTGATAATTATGTATCTCAGAGTAGTCTACTTGCATGCCAAATTGTATTTTAATCAGACTTAAACTCAATTTCGAGTAGCATTTTGAATTTATTTCACAGAAATTTCTATTTTTAGTAACCAATGCAACACTATTCATTGAAATGAAAAACCGATAAACAGAATTATATATCTTTGTTTAGTCTTCATGTGTGCCAAGTTATATTGAAATCAGATCAAAACTGTAGGAGGAGTAGCATTTTAAAAGCATTACACATAGATTTCTATTTTTAGTAACCACGACAACACCATTCATTGAATTCAAAAACCGATGCGCAGAATTATGTATCTTAGTTTGATCTAGTTGTGTTTGAAGTTTAATGAAATCAGACCAAAACTGTAGGAGTAGCATTTTAAAACATTTCATAGAATTTTCTATTTTTAGTAATCACGGTTACACCGTTCAGCGTAATGAAAAACTGATGCACAAAATTATTTATCTTTGTGTAGTCTACACGTGTGCAAAGTTATATTGAAATCAGACCAAAAATGTAGGCGGAGTAGCATTTTAAAGCATTTAACAGAAAATTCTATTTTTAGTAACCACGGAAACACCCTTCATTGAAATCAAAAACCGATGCACAGAATAATGTATCTTATCGTAGTCTACTTGTGTGCCAAGTTATGTTGTTATCAGACTAAAACTGTAGGAGTAGCATTTTCAAAATTTGTTTACAGACAGACAGACGGACGACGGACGCATTACTTTCGCATAAGCTCTTCTATAAATAAAGAAGAAAGATACAGACCATGAGTGACCTTGAACTTGCATAATGACCTTGGGTCAAGGTCATGACACAACCTCAGGTCATAAGCAATCCTTGTGTAAAATGGGAACTCACCACGTTTATCCATAAGACAGAAATGGACCAGACATGAATTATGATTTTATTTTGTCTGTGTCTTTGAACTTGCATAAATGACCTTGGGTTAAAGTCATTACACACTTTCAGGTCATAAGCAATCTATAAATGAGGAGTCCTCCAAGTTTATCCAGAAGTAAGATATGGACCAGGCACAAATTATGAACTTTTTCCTTTCAGTGACCTTAAACTTGCACAAATGACCTTGGGTTAAGGTCATGACATACCCTCAAGACATACATGTAATTAATCTTTGTGTAAAACAGGAACATACCAAGTTTCTCCATAAGAAAGACGTACCGAACATGAATTATGAACTTCCTTCGTTTTTTCAATGCCCTTGAACTTGCACAGATGACCTTGCATCAAGGTCATGGCACGCCCTTAGGTCATGAGGGATCATTTTGTGAAATAGGAACTTACCAAGTTTAACCATGAGCAAGATATAGACCGTACATGAATTATAAAATTTTTCTTTTAGTGACCTTGAACTTCAATGATCTTGGCTCAAGGTCGCAACACACCTTCATGTCATAAGCCATCTTTGTAAGAAGTAGTAGATTCAATTTTTTCCATAATAAAGGTATGTACCAAACTTGAATTTTTCCTTTAGTGACTTAGAACTTGCACAAATGACCTTTGGTCAAGGTCATGACACACCCTTAGGTCATGTGAAATTTTTTTGAGAAATAGGAACTTACCAAGTTTAACCATGAGAAGGATAAAGATGCGACATCAATTATGAAATTTTTCTTCCAGTGACATTGAAAATTCCCCAAATGACTTTGGGTCAAGATCATGACACACCCTTAGGTCATGAGCAATCTTTGTGTGAAATAAGAACTTACCAAGTTTATCCATTACAAATATATGGACCGAACTCGAATTATGAAATTTTTCTTCTAGTGACCTTGAACTTTCCTTAATGACCTTGGGTCAAGGCCATGACACACCCTTAGATCATAAGCAATTTTTATGTGAAGTAATAGAATCTGATGTTCCTCCGTAAGAAAGATATGGACCGGACACGTTTGCACAGACGGACGGACAAGCTGAATCCTATGTACCTCCAAAAACTTCGTTTACGAGGGGTATAATAATTGAGATGAGAATTCACCATATGTTCTCATTGCAGATAGATCATCAATACAAGTGAGTACTAGTTTTTATCCCAATATGCTCATGTTTGGTCGCGAAATTGTCCTGTAGATCTAATCATAGGTAATCCTCCAGACACCCCAAATCCCATTTGTCCCAGTGAATATGTAGAATGGTTGAAAGGTGTTTTAACAGATACTAATGATTTTGTACATTAGAATTTAGAACAAGCAGCCGTTAAACAGAAGAAATATTATGATAGGGGCTTGAAACCGAGAACATTTTCAAACGATGATTTTGTCTGGAGTTGGTATCCTCCAACAGCAGGAGTAAAATTCGGTTAAGGGTTGATAGGTCCCTGTAAAGTAATTGACAAAATTACAGAGGTAAGCTATAGAATTAAAGCAATATGAACTGCATACTTAAGAATTTTATTTTGCCGATAAAATACGTTATTATTATAAATTTTTGTGTAAATTTAACCTTTATGTTCGATCAGACTGAAGGTATTTTAAATTGTTTCAAAGGAAAGACTTCTGTACAATCAATTATATAGCATTTTTTAAGAAACCAATATTGTACAGGACGATAATAATGCAATTTTGCTTCAATCATTGCTTATAATAAGTTCTTTCATCACAAATATGAACATCAAAGGATTATGAATACTCTTTTACTATGTTCTTGAAATAGTTATTTACAGATTTGCAATAACAATTTCCGACATCAAAGTTGCAGCTCATATTGCTTTAAGTAAACACCAAACAGTTTATGTATAGTATTGCATGTTGTTCACATGAAACCTTATGAAGATGTGTTTCCACCAGACTGTTGAATACAGTTACTCCCCTTGGAGACACAAATTTAGATTTTGAAATTACCCCTGTCGAAAATGAATTCAGTAGTGAAGATTAATTAATTTCATCTCCTTTAAGAGACCCTAGTCCAGTAATTAAGGACATTGGCAACGTTTCTGGCTTTAGTATAGAATTTTTCAAGATTTTTTGAACAGGTTTAATGGTACCAAACATGTTTAATTCAGGTCCTTTTTACCCATCAAGCCAGCCTTCCTTTACAGATATTGTCAAATCAATGTTTTTACAATTTTCAATGCATCTCCTATGTAAAATGTTGATAAAATGGGCCTGTATTATTTTTAACCATAAGTTTTCTCTAGAACGCATTTATTTCATAAGGTTTTCACATAAAGTACATTGTTGAAACCTTATTTCCGATAACATGCATATACTTTGGCTGAAAATGCAGATATTGATACAAAACACAGAAATACCAGCTGTTCTTTAATTCGAGTTACTTCCCTTAACATCTAATCAATATTCATAATGATCAAGAGACTGGTTGTTTGTTTCTATTCTATAATTTACTTTATTGGAAACAAACTGTCATAAAACATTTTTGCAAGGATTTGTAGTAACTTTTAATGGTGTCTCATTCACATAACCTATAGAATCGTTCTCATCCGGTCTACCTAACTATCACCACTTTTAGCATAATTATTTCACATCTTTGCACTTCCCAGCATTCATGTACCTATTCTAAATGACGACCTGTTGACTGTCTGCACCCTCAGCACAATGTAAACAAACCCATCGCTGCTTTTCTTTTACTACTGTAGAGTTGAATATATCCTATAAAAAAAACACGTGCTTTTGTTTACCTCTAAGTCTGTAACATATGCTTTATTTGTTTTTAGCGCCTATAGAATTCCATACGGGAGATCACTCTCAATGACTATTTTTCATAAGTGAAAAAACCCATGTATAAACCTTTTTAGGAGATCGGAAATTACGCGGCACCATAAGGATAAACCTATTGGAATAATTCCCTGGATGATTATGGAAAACGAAAAGTTTGTCAACCCTGGATCCTTCTGGTGTCCAAGGAAAAGGATTCACAGGGAGGAAAGAGAAAAAGCAAGGTAAGAAAGACAGAACATCCTCCCTAGAGAGCCACTCTTCACCCTGAGCAAAAACTTTAATGCGAGAGATCATCGATACCCAGACGGAGGATATAAACATTAGAATTATCATTGAAATTGTCTGTTTATAATTTGATATTACGAATGTTTACCTTTCACTTCTTTAAGTAATTCATTGTACCATCCATATTTTCAGTCACACCAGTATTCTGTAATTCTATTGGTTAGGAGACTAAGTCCTGGCTAATCAGATTAAGCATTTATTTTTGGTATTTCATTTGCTTCCTTTGCTTCTAAATAGAGGTACTCAACTTGTGAATTTCACTCTGCCAGGGGACAAGAACGCGAGGTTCGTGCCTTAAGAACTTCAAATTCGGTAGAAAAGTATTTAGCAATGTAGTTATCCATGATAGTAGAGTCATTTATTGGTTTAGGGTAGAATCACTGTAACCGAGTTAACGCCCATCGTTCGCAAGCTGAAGTATAGAAAAGCACCTGGTGCTGATCGAGTTACATATGAACACATTATCTTCGGTGGCGAATGTGCTCTTGCTTGTACTGTGAAAATGTTTAATGCTATTGTGTTGCATGGGATGATACCTTGTGGGGATTCATTGTACCGTTATACAAGGGTGGGGATAAATCTAAAACTTCGTTAAATAGCTACAGACCAGTCGCTTTATTGTCATGCTTTTTAAAGATTTTTGAAAGTATCATTCATACCCGCATTTCTGAACATGTGTTAGTTAATAAATCATTCCCAAATCCCCAACAGCAAGGCTTCCAACAGAAGCTAGGTTGTTTGACGGCATCGTTAAACTTGCATGACACTATTTTTCATAATTTAGAACAGGATAGCAATGTTTATGTTAGTTAATGAGATAGTACAAATTTGACACTGTATGGAGACATGCTCTTTTATTGAAATTGTATGAACTTGTTGTAACAGGAAAACTTCGGTCTATACTAAAGGACTGTCATATTGATACATCAAGTGCTGTTATAGTTAATAAACTCAGTCCAGGTGGTTTCCTGTCCAGCAGGGCGTCAGACAAGGCGGTGTCCTTTCTACATTCTTGTATCCTGTGTACATTAACGATTTGATTAAAATTCTAGAACAGTCATCCAATTACTCAGGCATTCTTAATATATCATGTAGCTGTCCCTCATTGGCAGATGATCTAGCATGCATAGAATTTCACCAGCATCCCTTCAAACAATGCTGAACATTTCATTCGAATATTCAAGGGGATGGCGATTTACGTTCAATGCTAAAAAGTCCTGCATTCTGAGTTTCCGCGCCAAAAATGTCAGAGAAGACTTCGACTATGTATGGTTCTTGGGAAACGAAACCATTCCTTGTCTGGACAACTGCAATCATCTCGGTATTCTTATCAATGATAAGTGCAATCTTTCAGATAGGATAAATTCTGCATGTCGAAAGGGAAAAAACTCGTTTTTCGCCCTTCAGGAAGGATAAGCCCCAAAATTAATATTCAATTTGAAATGCATCAAAATGAAGCTTGAAAATGAAATTTTTTCATGCAACATTTTCATTTTATTCATCTTTATAAGATTCTAGGTTTTTGAAAGTCTAAGAAAAGGTCTTATAGAAGTTTAAAAGGAAAAAAAAAATAAAACAGTCTAGGAGAAATTAGGTTTTCTGGTATCCAACCTTAGATACCAATGCTTATTAGCATGATATGAACTATGTACTATAGAATACATGACGGGAATGGAAGACAAAAAATACTGAAGTATAAAAATCATGACAATTTCCCTGAATGCCTGGATACCTATCGTTTTTTAACCTAAAATATATTTGTTGATCAATTTGCAATTGGAAAAAAGCACTCTGGTATTCCAATTTGCTTTTTCGGCAAAAATATTGGAGATTTGACAATTTTCCCTATATAATATCATATTCTCCCATGGGATTTTCAGTTTTGAGAGAAGTTTATAAGAAAACTCCAACATTGTGGAAGTTGAGGTTGACATGATGAGATTAGAATAAAAAATCCCACCAAACTTCAGGAAAATTTTAAAATTATGTATTTTCGAAAGGGTACCTTAAAGTCCGGACTTTGTCGTGTCCAAACTTAAATTTCGCACTGTTTATGATTAACTTTAATCTTTAACTTTTAAGAAATACTGTGGATTATTTTACACAACTTTGTGGATTCATAGATACTTTAATGAGAATTTTTGACTACTTAACTGCTAATTTTATACACCTGAGGATCGGACTAACTTAATGATATTGGATATCGGTACCTGAATCCTTTAACACTTTCTCATCTCTACGAATCAGTTGTCTTACATCGGTACACTACGGCTGTGAATTATGGAATGACATGGCCTCAAATGATTTACATCGCTTGAATGTCTTCCACCATTTAGTGGTTAAAAACGCCTAGAATCTACTTACAAAAACAAGGTCTGACATTTTTGAAAACCTTTTTGAAGTTCTTCCAATACAAGCCGAGATTGATGCAAGGAAGCTCCAAATTTGTTTTGCCTTCTGTGTCGCCTGGAATACAAAACTCTGTCGAAGAAAATCTTCTTAACTAGGCTGTTTTCTTACTTGGAGGGGGTCGCTAATAAACAGCTAGGTTTTCTTCCTGATATTCTGATTCTATTGTGCATTTATGACCTTTGCGAATATATGAGAGAGTTGCTTTCAGTTGGTTCATTTCCATCAGCCTGGAAACAAATTGTGAGATCTGCGACTTTTCGATACAATAATCTCCGGAGAGACATACGTGTTTCAGGTGATCATGGATTCGTCCGTTACCGGAAAATATTTTAGAATGGAAATCCCGCTTTATTCTGGCGACTTCTTAAAAACTGTTATGAGATTTCGTTGTTCAAATTCATTTGCAAATTAGTCTCCGAATCTCCTCGAGAAACTACAAAAATTTGTCCCCTTTATGGTTCTCTGTACGTTGATCTATTCAACCATGCGTCGTGTACGTGTCGCATCACATATGATATACGCAATCAGTGGTGGGAGGATGTAATTAACTACTTTGACATTAACTTGTGTGCTGAACTGTGTGCCCTTACAGATGATGAGCTGTACTTGATTCTTCTAGGCCGTAAGCCGAACACCATTCTATCCGCCTTCCACCTCCGAAATTTCCAGTTCCGAAACTTTCGTTTCATTGTCGATGCTTGTGCTTTATATAGCACAATCTTTTCGTACTGCAAATCTGCCAGTGACGGATGCTTCCAGCTCCTTTATATCTTCTGTATTCCCAGTGTTCATCTACTGATTTTTTTTCAAACACGCAAGGACATATATATATGTGTATGAAGTAGGGTGATCTCAAACATTGTAAATATGTCTTTTTCTATTTATATTTGTAAGACTCAAAAGTGCAATGGTCTCGCCACACCGCGATGGTCTGCGCCAAACCCTGAGGGCTCGCTGTCATTACGGACGCCAAAGTCCGATGGCTCGTTTCCTATGAGACACGTTGCGCTAAAGTGCCAAAGTCTGATACGCCAAAGTCCGATGGTGCGGAGGAACAATCAACGTTTATGACATCACTATAATCCGACGTCAATCTTTGACGCCGTTATCCTGCATTCCAAAGCCGTTTAACTCATCCTCGCAATCAATTTTATTGATGTTGCTGATTGCTTGCATCTTCCAGATATATATTAGGCAAAACTCTTTGGGATAAAATAATGGAATATGTCCTAAATATCTGCATAGGTTGACGAAACTATGTACAACAGTTTAAGAGGAGTGGTGCTGACAAACTGTTCATCTCTATATTCAAAAAATATGAGTTGGAAAGTGTGGAAATTCCCGAAAAAAAATAAAGGAATCGGAATTTCCTGGTAATATGCACATCTACATATTGTGTCCTAAATATCTGCAAAGTTTAACGAAATTCTGTGCAGTGGTTTATGAAGAGTTGCGCTGACAAACTGTTTACTTCTACATAAAAGGTATGGCCAAAAACCTGTTTTAGTGCGGGAACTATAGGAAAAAATAAAGGAATCGGAATTTCCTGGTAATATGCACATATACATATAGTGTCCTAAATAACTGCAAAGTTTGACGAAATTCTGTGCAGCTGTTTATGAGGAGTTGCGCTGACAAACTGTTCATCCCTATATTCAAGGTATGGCCAAAAATCTAAGTATTTAGTGCAGAAAGTCACGGAAAAAATAATGGAATCAAAATTTCCTGGTAATATGCACATCTACACATTGTGTCCTAAATACCTGCAAAGTTTGACGAAATTCTGTGCAGCGGTTTATGAGGAGTTGCGCTGACAAACTGTTCATCTCTATATTCAAGGTATGGCCAAATGCCTAAGTTAAAAAGTGCGGAAATTCCCGGAAAAAATAATGGAATCGGAATTTCCTCGTGATATGCACATCTGCACATTGTGTCCTATATACCTGCAAAGTTTGACGAAATTCTGTGCAGCGGTTTATGAGGAGTTGCGCTGACAAACTGTTCATCTCTATATTCAAGGTATGGCCAAATGCCTAAGTTAAAAAGTGCGGAAATTCCCGGAAAAAATAATGGAATCGGAATTTCCTGGTGATATGCACATCTACACATTGTGTCCTAAATACCTGCAAAGTTTGATGAAATTCTGTGCAGCGGTTTATGAGGAGTTGCGCTGAGAAAAAAAGAGGACTGACGGACGGGTCAAAAACATTATACCTCCCGCAACTAGTTGCGTGGGGTATAATTATTTAGTAAACGGTACCGAAATCTGACATGCATAGGAATGCTGCTACCGACTAAAAATGTTAAGGAAATAATATATTATTGAAACATGTACTTGAAGATTGGAAAAAAAATGTTTAATGTCAGCTATGCGAGTAAATTTAGCGTATACGGGGGATACAATAATAATACACGACAAGGGATTCCAACAATGTCCGTTCTTTCTGTTTCGTTATAGTTTTGATTATTACGTAACATATTGATTAAAAACGTCTTCCCAAACAAAAAATGTAAATCATTTGTAATTTTTGGTGTATCAATTAGATGTCTTTCGTGTGTGTGTATTTTTAAACATAAATAAATAAAATTAGGTACAATAAATCATTTTGGACTCGATGTTTATAAGCATGCACTAAAACATTATAAGAACAACATTGGGATTCAACACAGCTTAACTGCATTTACAATTTAACCGAGTACCCGGGTACTCGATCGGAAAAACGTCCGAGTAACTGATTATCAAATATTGACCGATTTGACATCCCTAGGTCAAAGCATTGAAAAATTCTTAGGTAAACGCGACGGAAGTGCATAGAGAATACATTACCTATTATGATAACACCTGAGAGAGATTACGTCAGGCCAAAACTCTCTCGGTCTTTATCCTCATAAGTGTAACATTCTCTATGCACTTCCGTTGTATGTGGTTTACCATTTTGGTAAATTCTGTTTATAAAGAGGCAACAGTTGAAGTCCATCGCACTTTCTTGATGTTGATGGACTGTCTCCTCGAGTTATGTAGGATACGATTAAGTACATAAACTTCGCTACCAGGGTCAGTGAGGATTAAGATATCTTAAAAGATATTCGTCGCGGACAATACTCTACCTTTGCTGCTTTGATTTCCCGATTTTAAGAATCAAGTGCCTTACCATCTGACAAGTCTAATGTAGACATACTGTCTTGAAGTCTTGCTAAAGAAATGAAATACAGATGCACAAGTCAGCAAAATGAAAGACAGATGCACAAGTTAGCGAAATGAAACAGATGCAGAAGTCAGCGAACAGTCATCGTCTTAAACCATGGTCCGGAGTCCGCATATAGCCTTCTCCTACCCGTGGCTGCTTGATCACAAAAAGTGTCGTAATCTTAAATATTTACGCCTCCCTATTGTGACGTCAGATTCAGTCAGTGGCAAGATTTGTTTCCATCGCAATTGAAATCAACAATTGACGTCAACAGTATACAGAAATATTTCCCTTACTGCGAATGGATACTAAAAGGTCGCGACAAAGTTCATCATCTGACTATGCTTTATTCGCATTGGTCAATATTTAAATGAGCTACGAAGACTTCTCTCCTCGTTCAACCACGGCCAGAATGAGAGAGGATCGTACATTTTGGCCGTGATTTGCGACGATGGCGAATAGTAGGAATACTGTTAATATTTTACGAAACCTTGTCCTTATTTATGCTCGAGAAATATGAAAATTTCATTTATTGATTAATAATATGTTGTTTTACGTCCCATTTGAGAATTTCTTCTCGTATAGAGATACCACTATAAACCGGCGAAGGGCGTCAAATTTTGACCTTTACTTGGCACTCAAGGCCATTTAGCAGTAAGTGGTCTTTATCGTGCCAGCACGGGGCCTCGTTGTAAGGACCCGCGTTTTTCACTACAAAGAAACTGTTGCAAGCCCTTTTTCAACGATTTAGGTCAGTCGCGGCCAAGATTCGAACTCACGACTTTTCTATCACGGACTACATGTAAACGCTCTACCGACGGATCTACCATGACGGTAGAAATTTTAAAACAGAATTTATAAAGTTGTAATATTGCAATTCTTTCAGAGTACAATAATCATGTTTAGTTTGACTAAGAACAAGACGACTACTATAGTTGACAGGTCAAACTAGCGAAATAAATTATCTGGAATGTTAAATTACTCTTCAAACTCAAAAACCTTAAAATTTCACACATAAAAATATCGGCTATGTAGAACTGGGAACATGCATCATAAAGAGGCACATATTATAATAAACTGAATTTCCTATGAAATTCAAATAAAACCAGTAAATTCTAGGAATTGTGGTCCCATGCTTTGGGTGTCCGTGGGTGAGATGTCAAATATGAACGCCCTATCTTATGACATTTAAAAATTATCACCTAAGTTGAATTTTTTTTTAAAATAAGGTCAATCGTGAAGGCCAAGGTCAAGGAGTCAGAAATCATAGCATGCTCGTAAATATCTTGTCATAGGTAATGCACATGTCAAATATGGAAGCCCTAGCTCTTCATAATCAAAAGTTAAAAGGAACAAGATGCGTTTGTGAAACACTGATGGCTTGTACGACAACAAAGCGAAGATTAAACTTTTCTTAAATGCAAAATAAATATATTGGTAACCAGATTTTAAAAAGTAGGTCAAACTCAAAGGTCAAGGAAAAAGGGTCAAAGTTCTTGCATGGTATCCAATGAAAAGTCTTCTCACAAGGATTACTTATGTAAAGTATGAGAGCCCTAGCCCTTACCATTCAAAAGTTATAACTAAGGTAAAAGTTTTTAAAAAGGAGGTCAAACTCCAAGGTCAACGGGTCAAAGTTGTTGATATCCAATTAAAGGTCTTGTCATAAGGAATAAATATTTGAAGTATGAAAGCCCTTACCCTTCAAAAGTTATTGTCAAGATTTTATTTTTAAAGTAGGCCAATGTCAAACGTCAGGCCAAACTCAAACGTCAAAGTCAGAAGGTCAAATATCTTGTTATTCAATGAAAGGTCTTGTCACATGGAATAAATATTTGAAGTGTGAAAGCCCTAGCCCTTACCATTCAAAAGTTATGGCCAAGGTTAAAGTTTTTAAAAAGGAGGTCAAACTCCAAGGTCAATTGGTCTAAGTGCTTCATATCCAATGAAAGGGGTTGTCGCAATGATTAAATATGTGAAGTTTGAAAGCACTAGCCCTAACCCTTCAAAAAGTATGGCCAATGTTAAAATTTTTTTAAAAAGTGGGCCAAACTCCAAGATCAATGTCAAAAGTTCGTTAACCAATGAAAGAACTTCTCACAAGTATTACATATGTGAAGTATGAAAGCCCTAGCCCTTACCTTTTTAAAGTTATGACCAAGGTTAAAGTTTTTTCATAAGTATGGAAATCTCCAAGGTCAAAGTTGTTGATATCACATGAAAAGTCTTGCCACAAAGAAAACATATTTGAACAGTAAAGTCCTTGTATCTACCGTTCAAAAGTCATAGCCAAAGTAAAAATTAAAATTTTTGTGTAAAAGTGGGTCAAAATGTAAGGTCAAAGTCAAATTGTATGGTACCCAAAGAAAGGTCTTGTCACAAAGAATACACGTGTGGAATAAGAAAGTCATAGCTCCACAAAATCAAAAGTTATGGGCAAGGTTAAAGTTTTTGTGACGGACGACCAGACAGACAAGACGAATGAGATATAATGTCCCCTCGCTTTCACGAAAGCGGGGGACAATTAATGGGTATTTTTTTCCTACAAAAAAACACACGTCTCCTCTTCCGAGTGCAATATTACGATGAGATACAAAAATAATGTGGCACATCACTAGCTCAAATTTCTAAACATGTGTACAAAATTTTGAGTCTTCATGTCGAAAGGATCATTTAAGTTTTAAAGATAGTTTTTTTTTAACATTCTGATATTTCAACATTCTTGTATTTATAGACCTCTAATAAGAGAGAGGTCCAGAACATTAATTAATATTGTTATGTTATGTGGTATTCATAGTCCCTATATATGTATTTTCATTTCATTTCATTCACAGATACATGTCTCATATGAAGTGAATTTGCAGATCACTGCATGGTTTATGCCTTGAATAATGCAAAGGAGGGAGCCTGATAATCTTTTTCCAAGAATTTTCTGAACACCTTCACAGACTCTGACAAGTTTTTGAACTGATTAGAAAATTTAATCTTAAATTTTCACCAAAGAAAGTTTCAACGAATAAAGTAATTGTATTGGACATATTGTGTATCTGATAAAGGGGGCAAGCAATCCTCGAAGATGGACAAAGACAAAACGGGCCTACCAGTCTTCCCTGTATATTAAGCTTGTCAATAAGAGTCCTAGATATGACAATCAAGGGTGCCCCTGAGCGAGTTCTGCGAGAGGGGGGGGGGGCTCTATTGATTATATAGTGTAAGCGCATTATTTCTTCCAAGATCTCTTTTGTAGGCATTAAGCAGATAAACCAAGTGTTTAGTAATGATGAACAAGGGTACCCCTTCCAAATTGAGTATACCTTGGCCCCTGGGTCCTTTCTTTGCGATAGTAATGCGTCCGTCGTCCTTCCGTCTGTTTGTCTGTCTGTAAACAATTTTTCAAAATGCTACTCTTCCTACAGTTTTGGCCGATTTCAATATTACTTAGCACACACGTAGACTACACTAAGATACATAATTCTGTGCATCGGTTTTTGATATCGATGAAAGGTGTTGCTATGGTTACTAAAAATAGAAATTTCTGTGAAATTCTTTCGAAATGCTACTCTTCCTACAGTTTTGGTAGGATTTCTTGCATTGACCTAATAAAGGTAACCTAATAAACCATAGCTTTATCCGGTCAATCCCTTAATAAAGCCTCGTGCTTGTATTTCGACGTTCTAAAAGCATTGTGACGTCACGTATTTTGCATTTTTTACGCAATGGCGTCATAGTTTCAACTGCAGAGACGTGACTAAATCTGTCGGAAATAGCTGTGTTTTGGACGTTCAAATGTAAAATTTTGTTGCAGGATAAACAAAATACATAATAACTGTCCTCAAATATAAGCGATATTTTGGCTTGAGTCGAAAACGTAAGAGGGCTCGGCACGCCTCGCCCTCTATCACGTTTCCTTACCCTCGCCCCAAATATCGCTTATATTTCAAGACAGTAACCATGTATTCAATATTTCTATGCATCGGGTTTTGATATCGATGAACGGTGTTGCCGTGGTTACTAAAAATAGAAATTTCTGTAAAATGCTTTTAAAATGCTAATCCTCCATCAGTTTTGGTCGGAATTCAATATAACTTGGCGACAAGTAGACTATACTAAGATACATAATTCTGTGTATCCGTTTTTGATTTCAATGAATGGTGTTTCCATTGTTACTTAAAATAAAAATTTGTGTGGAATCCTTTTAAATGCTACTTTGGTCTGATATTTCGGTGTTTAGCTCTAGTGGTCAGAAACCAGAAGATCTTAATTTTTCTCAGGTTGGCCCCCCCACATTCAAAAACGATGCTACGTGCCTGCAATAAGATTACAATATTCTGTATTTCGGTGTTTAGCTCTACTGGTCAGAAACCAGAAGATCTTATGCAATAGTAATGCGTCCGTCCGTTTGCCTGTCTGTCTGTAAACAATTTTTCTAAATGCTACTCCTCCTACAGTTTTGGTCTGATTTCAACAAATTTGGCACACGAGTAGACTACACTAAGATACATAATTCTGTATATCGGTTTTTGATTTGGATGAAAGGTGTGGCCATGGTGACTAAACATAAAAATTTCTGTGAAATTCTTTCAAAATGCTACTACTTCTACAGTTTTGGTCGGATTTCAATATAACTTGGCACACGGGTAGAACACACTTAGATACATAATTCTGTATATCGGTTTTTGATTTCAATGAACGGTCTTGCCGTGGTTACTAAAAAAAGAAATTTCATTGAAATTCTTTCAAAATGCTACGACACCTACAGTTTTGGTCTGATTTCAATATAACTTGGCACACAAGTAGACTACACTAAGATACATGTACACAATTGTGTATATCGGTTTTTGACTTCGATGAACATTATTGCCTTGGTTACTAAAAATAGAAATTTCTGTTTATTCCTTCAAATGCTACTCCAAATACAGTTTTCGTCTGATTATAATATAATGTAATGCCTGCATGCAAGTAGACTACAGTAAGAACATAAAGAGACTTAATCAAGATCATTATTCTATTTATTGTTGTTGTTAAGTTTGAATTCCCAACTGTTTAAGTACTTTTCTCTTCCTTTGCTATAAGCACATACAAGCAGAGCTTCAGTCTCGACAGAGACTTCTGGTTTTAGATTTTATCTGGTCAGCCATTATAAAGTAATTGTTTTTGATAACCTATGGTAAAATTCTTAATTATTTAAAGATGAAATGGCATATAAACATTTTCAATTTTGAATTATTTAAAATTAAGTGATTTTGTACTGTTTTTCTGAAGGACGTCAGCAGATTCACCTCATTTTGTTTAAAGTTTCCAGAGAAAATTATCAAAAATTCTCTTATCAAATGAAACATATACCCGGTAGATATCAAATGAAACATATAGATATAACGAACAGTATTCCAGATCAAAAGTCCGCAAAAAACAATACAAAATAGAAGCAGAGCAAACACGGACCTCCAAAACTTCAGAGGTGGGATCAGGTGCCATGGAGGAGTGAACATCTCTTGCCGACCGGACACACCTACCGTGCTCCTTGTCATGATCGGGAAATATCGGAAAATCCGTCGTCAATTCAATGAACTAACAATTAGTATGAAAAACGTCAGTCAGCATTTGACTAAATGATAAATTGTATTTGCTGACAAGGTCATTGTATCGACCATAGAACTTAAGAAATGATGACTTTAAATGAGCCTGCTGAAATTCGTGTTTCATCAACTTGTTTGTCAATAATTTACCACTTTGTAGAAATTGTTCATACGTAGAACATGCTCTTGCGTATCTAATCAACTGAGATATGCAAACTCCGTATGCAGGTGATGAAGGTATTTTGCACCATAAGTAAGGGAAGTTGACGATACGAAAGTTAATGTCATAACGTTTTTCATAGGGCTTTTGTTAGATGCCCATTAACGTCTTTTTCAAGTTAAATATCTAAATATGAAATACTAGTACATATGTCAGAACCTGTGGTATCTTTTGTCTCAAGCTCACTAGGATATATAGGACATGAGAATGGAAATTGCCATTGTTAATTGGGAGTAAGTTGTCAATATATCTAAATGTCGAGTTGAACGCCACAGCGTGTTTTCTTCTTTTAACGCATAAGATATTGCACAAATTCTCCTTCATGTGAATACAAAAATAGGTCTGCTAATAACAGGGCGCAATTTTTACCAATGGGAATTCCAATAGATTGTTGGAAGACCCGGTCTCTAAAAACAACATAGATATTGTTAATTAGAAACTCAAGCATCTTTTTGATGTAGACTTCAGAGTACTTGTGTGAACAATCAGAATGCTTTTGAACAAAATAATTTTGCAAATGACTAATGACAAGGTAAGTAGATTTTCGATTTCCATTTTTATTGTAAAAGCAGCTGTAAATGTTATCGAAAAGCCTGGATTTTAATTTGTCGTGGGGAATTGTTGTGTATAAAGTTGAAAAGTCGTAAATTTTTAAGCTGTTGATTTGTGTAAAATTGTGATATCAAATTGTCTAAAAGTTCTTTAGAATTTTTTAGTATCTACATCTGATTCACACCACTTCTTGAATATATAGTTTCACAGTACTCTTGAAATTTTTCCTTCACTACTGTCAATATCTTAGTGAGGAGTAACGAAAGAGGCTTGAATGGAAATAACTAAATTAACGGAAACTGCAAATCATTTGAATTTTTCTAAGTCCAAGGGACAAAACTCTGTCCAAAATGGCTTGATCGTGCCAAACACAGAACTTGGCCTAGATATTCTTATGTTTACTTTGTATATCAAATTTAATTTCATTATATGCAACATCTGCGAGGAAAATGAACGGTATGATAAATCTGTATACTAAATTTCATTTCAATATGTTCAATGTCTGCGAAGAAAATGAATGGAAACTGCAAATTATTGGAATTTTTCCAAGAGGCATAACTCAGTGGGGTATCATTTAGTGAGCTCAGTGCTCTTAGTATCTCTAGGTTGTCTTTATATCCATGGATGCAGAAAATAAAACGTCATTAAGGATGGTTTTCACTATATTTACACCATTGAGTACTTCATCCGAAAAAAAGATTGCATATTCTAAAACATGAACTAGAGGTACTGAGAGCACTAAGTGATACCCCTCAAGTTTTGCTCTTGGAGTCCCGAAATAAGAGTCAGATCAAAAAGTAAAATAGAAGGTACATAAAGGAATTATAAAAGAATCTTTGAAAGTATACATGTATATACTGTGTTGTATATCACGTAAGGGTATTTCATGACCTTAACCCAAGGTCAATGGAATAAAAAGTTCATAATTCGTGTCTGGTCCAAATCTTTTATTTTATTAGATAAACTTGGTGAATTCCCATTTTACACAAGGTCCTTTCGGCAAGTTCAAGGTCACTGACAGAATAAAATTACAATACGTGTCCGGTTTGTATATTTCTTACGGAGAATAATTTTGGGAGTTTCCACGGTTGGCTTATGACCCGAGTCTGTAGAAAAATAGCTGCAATAATGTATATCTCTTCCTTTAAATGGGGGGAGGCTTTAACTCCTTATGGTGTCCGTAATTGTGATTGTAAATGTGGTTTACTACAGCACAGATTTCGGCTCAAGGTATCAGTAAATAGTTGTTTTATTATCAATTCTTAACTGAACTACAAAAATTTATTTATGCAAGACATAAATCGATCCAAAAATATGAAGAACAAATCATAATTATACCTGTATCAGTTAATTTTCGTTTATGTCAACATCACAACTTGAATTTATCCCCTATGCTCACTGACCTTGATGTTTTATTTAGGGACAGCCAATTAGAATTCGCGATTTAGGGAGCGGGTCTTTTAGGAATTCCCCTATTTTAAGCCTAAATATCCGATAAGTAAAATCTTTCACACATGACATTAATTTTTTCGTAAACAGCATGTGAAGTGATACTTTACAACACAATCATTTATCAACACCGAAATAAGTTATTCAAAATTTCGAAACGCAAGTCAAAGTACATCACGCGAGAACTGTCATGGCTGCTGAGGAAACTGACTGGTAAACACTCGGATATATTTTACCCGGTTTTCGCGTTTAATGGGCGATGTTGTTGGCAATGAATAAAAGTTGAATGTAAAAACAATTTATTCTGCCTACAGAATTTAAAAAATATTTTTGAATCATTACGGAGATGCTGTGGAATAGACGCCCGCTCCATGAAATATTAGATAAAAAAATCACAGAGAGCTACATTATTTCATCTTTAGAAAAAAATGGATATATTCCTATAGAGACTTTAAAACATTTTTTTCATTGTATATTTACAAAGTAGCATATGGAGTATGGAGATAACGAAACATGATTAGGTTCTAGAGTCCATTGAAATGACATACAAATCAAGCAAAGCCTTTAATTCTATTTCAAACAAACAAACAAACACACATACATGTACAAAAGCAACATATCTTTGAACTCTGGTAAAAAATAAACAAGTGACAGCTGTTCACTGAATTCCTTATGTAATCTTATCACTTAATCATAGAATTCCTTTGCTTCTCTCGTCCACTTGATACTATGCATGCGTGCAACAATTTTTCACATTCTCAAGAAAAATCCATTTCTGGAAATATTCCTTTCAGTCAACTGCCAGGAAATGGCCTCTTCGTCCACTACTGTTTCATTATACAGATCCACTTGCCCGACAGCAACCTCAAACATACCAGTAAGGAATGGTTATTTTTGTCTTAAAAACAATGCAAAACTGCTCGTTTTAATTAATGGGTAATAAGCAAATGAGTTCATTTCGATAACATCCAAATCACACAATACTTTGGGCACCTTTTGGATTTTATGAGGAATCCGAGAACATTGTTCATAATCATCATGTGTTTCCCAAAGGAAGGTAACACATTGAGTTGGAAGAACTATTGCCATCTAGAATTGTCTGTTACATATGTAGAAGACCGGGCGGAAAGTTTAGTGTTCTTAATATGTAGAAACTTCTTTTATACTAACATTCAGAAGTAGGCGGTCCTACAGTCGCTAACAACAGGATTTAGAAGCAAAGTGAAGACAGGTATAATTGGGATAAAGACATGAGAAAACAGTGTATTATAGAATAGAAAACAAGAAAGAAAAAGGGTCTGGTTTACTATAAAGATATGAATCTTTTAAATCGCTCCAAAAACTTAATTGTGTTGATAAGAATGTTATTCTATTTGTACAGATAAAAGCTTCCTCAAAAGGACAAAATATTTTCATATTGGAATTTCGCTTTTTTTCATATTTATTATTTTGATTTTAAAAAAGAAAAAAACATTAATCTGATACTCCTTTCGAAAATAATGCTTTGTTGAAAACATATACTCAGTAATAAACAAATTAAATTGATGCAAATCATCAAATCGGCCGTAAAAATATATCATATTTAACATTTTAAAGAATTTTCACCAAGAGGAATCCATAGGAAAAATTCAAAATCAAAAAATACATGCACCATGCTTGGAACGGTACACCATGCAGGTATTTAATTACTTTTATTAATTTTCAGTGTGATCAAACAAAGAAAATAAATTCACGGATAGAAGATCAAAAAGAAGTGCTAGAAATATGAAAAATGCCTAAGTTTGAATGTCTAAGTGCTGACAAAAAAGGACTTGCAACATGCTGGTATCGTTGATCATTGTCATTTCATGTGATGATGCCGATGTTATATCAAAATATATATGTGAAGTGCAACTCTACCTTTTATCATATTCTATAAGGATAATCAATAAAAGTTTTTCTCTTTAATGTTCCATAAATCGCTATATTTATCGCTCCTTAATATAATAAAAAAAAATCGAAACAAAAATGATATTTGTGAGGATGGATCGGCGGGGAAAACACCTGACTTTACTGAAAAAGAGCGTTTAAATGGCGTTTAACTTTTACATGCTACCTAATTATCTGTTTACCGGTCACGGTACCTAAGTAGTGGTCGAGCGTTCGCTTCGTGATCAGGAGGCCCGTGTTCAATTCTTCTTCGCAGCGCCGTGTCAAACCTTGGACGTAAACTTAGGGTAGTGACTGTACTTGTTCCTTTGATCGCTATATACGCTCGGCATTAGATTGATTGATTAATTGTATATTGTTTAACGTCCCTGTAGAGAATTTTCACAAGTGAAAGTCACGGGTCTTTCGATCTTAAAAACTCCTAAAAACGTAGGTCGCGGTAGGCGTTGGAACGTTAAAAAACCCTCACTGCTCAATGGCCCTGTGTGCCGAGTATTGGTCTGAATTCGAAGCCCTTAACCGGTGTACGCTAACGTTAAACACATCAATTTCACAAATTGTGACTGAATTGTTGGTGTTCTTTGTATTGCCGTCTGCATAGGTATTGATTGCATGGTCTATAATTGGTTATATGAAACATTACTTATGTTCTTGTTGTATTGCATTTGCCAATTCTCTAAATCGGCATTACTGTGCAGGCACGTAGCAACAGGGAGGGGGGGGGCTGCCAAACATAACTTCACTATTGAATATGTTCATCGAAAGACTGTTTGCCCCCCCCCCCCCCCCCCCCTACACAAACACACTTTCCCAGATTAGATGGCGTTACTTAGAGATCTTATTTATATACCTATTCAGTAACTTAAATTCTACGACACCGAATAAAAATTCTTAGATTTCAAATAATTTTTTAACAATTTATCCACATAATATTATTGATAAGTGTTTAAGCAATCTTTAAGAGCTCTTCGAAACATGTTCTTGATTCAATTCAGTAGTTGATTTTAAAACATAAAACGGATATTTTGAAATATTGATTGTACCTTTAGAGACAGAAAATTAACAGCAAATATAAAAACCTTTGTTAAGAATTAGGGTGTGGATTATTTAAATTGTACTAAGCGGATTTTTTTTTTTAATGAGAGAACGGAGTTAAATGGGTGTGGTATTTACTCGAACTGAGTTTCCATCAGAATTTAAAATATGATTTACTTTTGCAGAGAGACAAAACAATAGTGTAGATAAATAAATTAAAGACATAATAACTTTTGACAATAGTTCTATGATTAAGTTGTGATATTTTCTTTCATGTACTGAAGCTTGTTAGAGTTGTCATGCATTTTCCGAAAAGAGGGCGAAAATTCAATTACATTTTTTAAATAGTAAATGTGTGGTCTTCAGTGGTTTGTGACATGTCACGACACCTGAAGAATCTTGACGACAGAATATTTCGCTTCCGGTGCCTACAGCAAAGACACTTAATAGATCACTTCCAATGACCCGATAGTTTTCTAAATGACGCGTTGATCAACCTTTGAAGAGAGTCCACGAATGAATTTCTTTACATTGAAATCCTTTGTTACCCATCTTCCTTGTAAAACATCTTTTAATTGATTGATATGTGCATCGATTAGTGGGGGTGTGATTTATTGAGAATTATGAAGGGCGGACAATAAATTAGCTTTACAACAAATTACTCTGTATATAAAAATAACTATATAAAACAATTAAGTTAATAGTAAATAAGATAATTTAAAATAAATATACACTGTATATATCTAAAAATAAGAAACCCCAATGGTACTTTTACATGAATATACACAATTTACATGTACATGCATTGTAAAATTATTAAAAACTAGACAAAATATTCTCATTATGTAATATTATTTTTTCATATCTGAATTTGAATTATATCTTTAATCTTTATGACATATAAACTATATATATAATTATTTGCAAAAAAACAACAACAACAAAACCAGGCACTTAACATCGGAAATGGGTGGGAGCTGGCTCTAGCTACATTTACTTTAGAAGATGTTAATTGGAAGACCACCCTGTTAATAAAAAGGGTACTGAAAGATTTTCAAAAGTTTTCTTTTTTTTAAGGTCACCCGAGTCACTCAGTTGGTGACCTATTGCTATCTGTTTTTGTCTGTCGTCTTCTGTTGTCTTCAGCATCTTCCCTGCCAACGCACAACCAACCTTAATGAAGGATATAGGGACAATGAATAGTTTTAATATCAAAGTCCATAAAATAATACAAGATAGGACGTTTATCCTAGAGCTTGGTTGTTAGATTACCATTAACGTCTTCTTCAAGTTTGAAACATGTCAGACTCTGTGCTATATTTTATTTCAAACTTACCAGGATATATGGTTATTGTATCGATATAGAAATGGAAATTACCATTGTTAATTGACAATACGTCATCGATATTCGACTAATTTTAATTTAAATAAAGCATCTATGGGTGAAGAGAAACAAAAAATTGAATTACATGGTCCCTGTCCCCATTGAGCCTGGGGAGTGGGGCCAAAACCACTAAAATTGATGCAACCTTTAAAAAATCTTCTTTACTTCTGAACAGTTAATATAAGCATTGAATCCTTTAAAAAATTGAAATTCATGGCCCAGGGGCAGGGGTTGTAGTGTTAGAGTAGGGCTATATAGATTGTATAGTAAAATTGCATTACATCTTTGAAAATCTTCTCTGATACTGGGTATTAAACAAACTACGTGTAATTACATACAGTGTACATGTACACTGTTATGATGAGAAATTATGTTTTTTTTTAAATTGTGAATTACATGGATGCTGGGTCAGGGGTTCTGTTATAAGGGTTTAGCTCTTCTAATCATATAGTGAAAATGCATTCTTTCTTTCGAATATTTTTCTGCACTTCTGGGTAATAAACAAACACACTACATACATGATGAGAAAGGGTGCTTCTAAAGTTGTGAATTTCATGGCCCCATGGTCAGGGCTTCTAGTGTTAGGGCGGAGCTATGTAAATTATATAATATTGAAAATGTATTAATTCTTTGCAGTATTCTCCTCTGCTCATGAGTTATAAGCAGATGAACTGCCTTTATAGCTATAATGAGGAACGGTCTTTCTAGATTTATGAATTGCAAGACCCCTAATCTTGGTCAGAGACATGTAGGGGAGGGAGGCTCTTGTTTTATACAGAAAATGAATTAAATTGAACATTTATGTGATGAACAAGGGTGCCTTTTCCAAAAATTTTGAAATATGTGGACCCAAGATCAGGGGGTTCCTGTGGGATGAGGCACTACTGATTATTATTGAATATTTTGGATAAGTTGAATTGCATTTTTTGTTCCCTTACTCTGCCTTTGGGGATGAAGGTACCTAACTAACCATGCTAATTGTGGATGTCATGGCCTCTTAAAACATAAACCAACTTCAATGGTCGAAAAGTTGTTGCATGATGACCTCTAAGACTTATAGTTTAGGTAAGTTAAACCCCCTCAACCCAGTTTAAACAAGCTAATTCCGAGAATTTGTGTCCCCCGCTTAGGAAAAAAGTAAACCATGCGCAGATCGGGGAAGGGGGGGTTGGATCCCCCTGACTGAATTTGTAAAATTATTAAATGTATACATGTATACTGAAGCAAATAAAATATGTCAATATGGATATAAAGATTTGATTGCTTATTCTTAATTATGTGTATAGAAGATTCTTTTTATATGGAATATTCATTACACTGTAATCAAGGTAGACCTCATAAATTTTTAGCTCTACTGGTCAGAGACCAGAAGAGCTTATGCGATAGTAATGCGTCCGGCGTCCGTCCGTCTGTCTGTCTGTCTGTCCGTCTGTCTGTAAACAATTTTTCAAAACGCTACTCCTCCTACAATTTTAGTCTGATTTCAATATAACTTGGTACACAAGGAATACTCTAAGATACATAAAATAGTGCATCGGTGTTTGATTTCGATGAACGGTGTTGCCATGGTTACTTAAAATAGAATTTTCTGTGAAATTCCTTTAAAATGCTACTCCTTCTACAGTTTTGATCTGATTTCAATATTACTTGTCACAAAAGTAGACTACACTAAGATACATAAAATAGTGCATCGGTTTTTGATTTCGCTGAATGGTGTTGCCATGGTTACTAAAAATAGAAATTTTTGAGAAATTACTTTAAAATGCTACTCCTTCTACAGTTTTAGATCTGATTTCAATATTACTTGGCACACAAGTTGACTACTCTAAGATACATAAAATGGTGCGTCGGTTTTTGATTTCGATGAACGGTGTTGCCATGGTTACTAAAAATAGAATTTTCTGTGAAATTCCTTTAAAATGCTGCTCCTTCTACAGTTTTAGATCTGATTTCAATATTACTTGGCACACATGTAGACTACACTAAGATACATAAAATTGTGCATCGGTTTTTGATTTCAATGAACGGTGTTGCCATGGTTACTAAAAATAGAATTTTCTAAGAAATACCTTTAAAATGCTACACTAACTCACATATAATAGTGCATTGGTTTATGATAATTACAAACCAGTAGAGCTACAGTCTCGACAGAGACTTCTGGTTCATTTCACATGCTTAATACTATCATTTAGAAAAAAAAAAGTATTTCGGAAAAAAAAAGATGGATCATCCGGAAATCGAACCCTGGACTTCTCACATCTGAAGCGAGAGAAATACCTCTATACCACGAAACCGTTGTAAATTGACGTAAATTATATATGCAAAGATGAAGGCACATACATATATATATATTCACGTTCGATAATGTCAAAATTTAACACAATGCATGGTGTCTAATTTAACCTTTATTAAACAGTTCTAATAGATGTAATAAGAAAATAAAGTTCCGCCAAGAACCTGTTTTATACGTAATAACTCTCCTCATGCCCCTGTGCTAAAAATAGCGACATGTAATACAATAAATACTAATAAAACGAACGGGGCGGGACACTTTGAGAGAGGTCCTAGGGAGTTATGGTATAAAATTACATTGCTAAAGCTCAAAACCCTCTTGAAATATCGCCCGGAAAAGATAGTGTTACACACAGACAGAATGTATAAATGTACGACTTTGAAATTTGACCTTTTGACCTCAAAATCAATAGAAGTCTGCCTTCGGCCACAGGGAGTTGTTATGTAAAATTTCCTTGCAAAAGCTCAAAAGGTTCTCGAGATATCGCGCGGAAACGAAAGTGTTATAACAGACAGAATTTGCGAATTTATTACCTTGATCTTTGACCTCATAATCAATAGGATTCTTCTTTAGTCTATAGGGAGTTGCTATCCAAAATTTCATAGCGACAGCTCAAAGGGTTCTCGAGATATCGTGTGGAAACGAAAGCGTTACAGACAGAGAGAATGACGGACGGACGGACAAACCCAAATTAATATCCCCCACTTTTCAAGCGGGGGACAAAAACTATGCTAAGTTGTCTGTGATAGTAATTAAAGACAAAATAACTAATAAAATTTGAAAATTATGCTTGAAACATCTATTTTACTAACAGATGTAATATAGCGTCAAATTTAGTTGCAACGGCAGCATGAGAATTATTTATCGTTGTTGATTTTGGACATACGTAGTGTTTCATCATCGCTGTATTTTTCCAAGAATCCGAAGCTATATATGCGTTTCTGAGTTAAAAAATAAAAGTACGAGAATAATATGATGTTAATTACAATTTTTATGTTTAAATAAAAAAAATTTCACCGAATTTGAACTTATATACCCCCTCGTTTCTACAGTTAAATAGACTTAAAACTGTGTCTGATATTTAATGCCGAGTTGGAATAAATCGGCTATTGTTTTAAATCTCGGATATCTTTGAAACTCGTTTGATTTAAATTATGTAATTCACATGTAAATACATTCGACATCGTATACATGTATAGAGTGATGAATAAATTTATTTATGCAAAAAAAAATTCGGTCTAGAAAATATTCCAATTTTTTTTTAAAGAATGAAATTAAATCCTTTCTATTATAAATTGTAGTAAGAAAGAACTGTTATCAGTTGTTCCCAGTTTTGTTAAGATACGGGATCTTTAATGTGGAAGATAATTGCTTAATGTACTAACTCAGAAAATCAAGTTATATATGGCGTTGTGGACAATGTAATTTGGCTTTAATCCATACATTGAGTAATTTTCAACTACCAAGTGAAACGATTTTGATGTATTCCCTATTATTAATACAGGGCGTGGTACGTCGATTAGTTTCTTAATTACTATAAACTGTGCTCTAATTTCTAACTGACGTCCCTCATTCTATAACTGTCATTTTGCTTCTCGAATTAATAATTCATATTTAAAGAACAAGGCAATTTTATATCCAGTTCTACGTTTAAATATCGACATAGGCACAGTGACATGTAATTCATAAATGGTACACCCCTAAGTATTTAAAGGGATAAAATTTATAGAGAATCTCCAATGATATGTACATGTAGTTGGATATAAAATGAATTTTATCCAACAATTTTTGTGTTTTTTTTTTAGCCCTGGGCATTGGCGAATATAAAAACACACGGGTTAAATAGAAATCAAATCAAAGGCAGATTCTTATTTTTACTCACTATTAATGTTTTACATATATTTTATTATATACTTCATCACTCTCACGCACAACCCATTGTGCAATCATATCAATGGGATATCGAAAAATACCCAAGGAGTGACATCCACTGGATTAAGAGGGAAACTTAGGATTATACATTATCTTGACAATTTTCGAAGTTACAATGACATGTGCGTACGCTATTTAATATTATGGTATAAAAGAAGTATTCTTTAGACGATTTTTTTTCTTTCTAAACGAATGATTTAAACAAAAAATATTGACTAAAGCTACAAGTACTTTGATTCTTGATATCGGTAGCGTATTTTATCCATCTCCTTTTCAGTCGCCTGGTTTTAAAGATGTTAAAGAAAATAAAACAAAGATATTCATTAGGATAGATCTGAAGCATATCTGAAGCATGATTTACATAATACGAGACAAAGTGATGCTTTTTACGAAGATGGGTCGACTTTCGCTAGAAGATAGGATATTGTTACTATAACTTACAATATGAACAACAAATTGCAGAGTCACAGCCGAACAACGTGGAGCTTCAAGGTCAATGGTCACTACTTCTCTACGCGTGACGCAGAGCTCGAGAGGGACGTTAAACAAAAAACACACATAATACAAGGGCAGCTACGCTGTAATCAAGATAAATCTCAATAAGAATGGAGATTTAGATATTCTTGTTACCTCTGTGTTTCCTTCAGTAATCTCATTGGATACGGTGATAACTTTATTTTTACAGACGCAACCGGTTGCGGGAGGTACACAGTGTATACTGTTTTTGACCCGTCCGTCAGTCAGTGTGTCAGTCAGTCCTATTTTTTTGTCAGCGCAACTCCTCATAAACCGCTGTACAGAATTTGGTCAAACTTAGCAGATATTTAGGACACAGTGTGAGATATGCATATTACCAGGAAAGAACTATATGCGGTATATTGCATATATTTGCCCCCACAAAAGTCAAATTTTGAAAACTTCCTGGAATGTGCTGAATTCAATAAATTGTATGAGAAATATAAATTAACAGAAAATATTATAGTTCCAAAGCATTGTATTCACAGTTTTTGTTTTTATGACGTCACAAACTAGTCCGATTTATATCCTTTTTCAGATAGAGGACAAAATGGACAAAATTTCAACAATTTTAGCTTTAAAATTTATAGAGCGCAAGTTTCTTCAGGAACAATATTGACATATTTCATTGATATTATCATTCTACACATTATATCAAAATATTGATCCTGAACACACATGCGCTCGGTGACTTTAACTCAAAATATCGACGAAATATGTACATTTCTCTGTAAAATTCATAAGAAACTGAAATTTACGTCATGTTTGTGACGTCATTACGTACATATGGCGTCATTTCTTATGAAAATGTTCAGTGCTTTGAAATCAGCATATACTCCCCTGTTTAAGAACTTAATTAAATATATCTCTATCAAAGTTTGATTTGGGGGGCAAATATTGGTTATTACCGAATAAAGTTCTT
>PRKT01000105.1:1092559-1109094 GCA_003671525.1 Saccostrea glomerata | reverse complement strand
GACCAGAACTGTAGGAGGAGTAGCATTTTGAAAGAATTTCACAGAAATTTCTATTTTTAGTAACCACGGCAACACCGTTTATCAAAATCAAAAACCGATGCACAGAATTATGTATCTTAGTGTAGTCTACTTGTGTGCCAAGTTATACTGAAATCGAACCAAATCTGTAGGAGGAGTAGCATTTTGAAAGAATTTCAAAGAAATTTCTATTTTTAGTAACCAAGGCAACACCGTTCATTGAAATCAAATACCGATGCACAAAATTATGTATCATAGTGTAGTCTACTTGTGTGCCAAGTTATATTGAAATCGGACCAAAACTGTAGGAGGAGTAGCATTTTGAAGAATTGTTTACAGACAGACAGACAGACAGACGGACAGCTAGACAGACGGACGGACGACGGACGCATTACTATCGCATAAGCTCTTCTGGTATCTGACCAGTAGAGCTAAAAATTACTATAGTAACACTCACTTTTTGCGTATTTCTCAAGAAAATGATGCAAATGAAGCTACGGTTTTGTATTGAAACAAGAGGCCCACGGGCCTTATAGGTCACCTGAGTATCATGTAACAACTTTCCAACAATTGAATTTGGATCGTGTTTTAAACCAGAGGCCATGAAATTCACAATTTTATCATTAAATTTATTTCATCATAAATGGTAGATTAATATTAAATAGCAGATTTCAAAGCATGAATTTATTTTCAGACTATGTACCCCTCACTCTCCCCTGATACCCCTGACCCAGAGGGCATGAAATTAATCAGTTTGGATGTTGCACTGACTTGCTCATCATAACTATAATTATATACTTGGATCATTAGCATAATACCCAGGAGCAAAGGAAACAATTTTCAAAGAATTAATGTATTTTCACTATATAACCAAGAGCCCCTCCCCCCTTTAATCCAAATGGCAAATCCCCTACACTGACATAAGAAGATTTTTAAAGAATTAATGTATTTTTGCTATATTATCATTAGAGCCCCACCATAACACCAGAACCCCTGACCTAGGGGCCATAAAATTAAGAATTTTGGAAGAGGCACACTTGCTCATCATAACTATGTACTTAGTTAGTTTATTTGATACCCAGGCGCAGAGCGGAATTGAAGATTTTCAAAGAATCAATGCATTTTCATTATATAATCAATAGAGCCCCGTTTTAACACCAGATCCCCGGACCCTGGGACCATAAAATTCAAAATTTTTGAAGAGGCACTCTTGCTCATCATAACTATGTACTTAGTTAGTTTATTTGATGCCCAGGAGCAGAGAAGATTTTCAAAGAATAAATGCATTTCACTATATAATCACTAGAGCCCGACCCTAACACCAGAAACCCTGACCCTGGGGCAATTAAATTCACAATTTTGGAAGAGGCACTCTTGCTCACCATAACTATGTACTTAGTTAGTTTATTTGATACCCAGGAGCAGAGGAGAAGATTTTCAAAGAATTAATGCATTTTCACTACATAATCAATTGAGCCCCACCCTAACACCGGAACCCCTGACCTTGGGGCAATAAAATTCACAATTTTGGAAGAGGCACTCTTGCTCACCATAACTATGTACTTAGTTAGCTAATTTGATACCAAGGAGCAGAGAAGAAGATTTACAACGAATTAATGCATTTTTAGTATATAATCACTAGAGCCCCACCCTAACACGAGAACCCCTGACCCTGGGACCATAGAATTCACAATTTTGGAAAAGGCACTCTTGCTTATCATAACTATGTAATTAGTTAGTTTATTTAATACCAAGAAGCAGAGAAGAAGATTTTCAAAGAAATAATGCATTTTCACTTTATAATCACTAGAGCCCCACCCTAGCACCAGAACCCCTGACCCTGGGGCCATAAAATTCACAATTCTGGAAGAGGCACTCTTGTTTATCATAACTATGTACTTAGTTTATTCAATGCCCAGGAGCAGAGAAGAAGATTTTCAAAGAAACAATGCATTTTCGCTATATAGCCCCGCCCTAGCACTAGAGCCCCTGACCCCAGGGCCATGAATTTCATAATTTTGAAAGAGGACTCAATGCTGATAACAATCATGCAAATAATTTGATTGCTTGATGTCCAAGAGTGAAGAAGAAGATTTTTAAAGATTGCATTAATTTTAGTAGTTTTGGTCCCACCTCTCAGGCCCCAGGGGGGCAGGGACCATGAAATTCACAATTTTCGTTCCCCTTCATCCATAGATGCTTTATACCAAATTTGGTGAAATTGGTTCAGTGGTTCCAGAGAAGAAGCTGAAAATGTTCAAAAGTTTATGACCGACGTACGACGTGCGACTGACGACGACGGACGAAAAGAGATAGCAATAGGTCACCTGAGTTTACTCAGGTGACCTAAAAATGTAAACATTCTGTATAGTGATGTAATCTTTTGCGAAAGATGTTGCATGCGTTATGAATGAAAAATTTATTAAATGTAAAGCAACATAATTAAACAGTTTATTGTCTCATTTCTTGATTCATTTGCTGATTCAAGTGTGCAATTTATAGTATATATTACTGAATTTATTGTGACACACGGGAAGGAAATCCAAGTTTGTCCGCTACGGATGATACCGGATGGGACAATAGGTTCCAGTCACCTTCCCCCCTTATGTTTCAAAGACGATGTGCTGCAATGGGTCGAAGAAAATGATGTTTTTATTGTTGACAGAGCTAGCTTCCGGGATTCCTTGACATTACTTGAAGACCTTGGGTTATTATCTACCATGCCTGTTTTTCTGGAGATGGTGAAAAGCAAATGTCAACAGAGGATGCAAATACCAAAAGTGTACAACATAAGTCTAGTTAAGAAATGGTCAGTTTTGATAGATGAATGATATTATTAGTTTTATTTGATATATTCACTTGCAATTGAACTCTGTTTATACTGTTACAGATATTCTTTGATCGCATCCTTCCTTCGTCCCAGGTGCCTTTCATTATTGACTACATACAGATTATCAGAAACGTATTCCTGCATTGAAAGCCACCAATATTTATTAATGTGAAGACCATATAAGTAGCCAAATGCACAAATGGTTAAGTGTTTGAACATTTGATGTTCAATTTGTTGAGGACGAACTTCTGACAGAGACAAAATGTGAATTGCCAGGTCATGCTTTTGACAAGTTGACAAGATAGTCTACATATACATGGAGATCGATACTCGATTGTATCATCAA
This sequence comes from Saccostrea glomerata, assembly GCA_003671525.1. NCBI lineage: Eukaryota > Metazoa > Mollusca > Bivalvia > Ostreida > Ostreidae > Saccostrea > Saccostrea glomerata. The sequence continues at coordinate 1,105,900 of PRKT01000105.1, read as the reverse complement.
TTGACAAAACCTTTTTGTAACCAGTTGACGAGTATCCAAGTGACTTTTGTACAGGCCAGAAAGGCTAAAGAGTTAACAAAGTGGTGTCTGTTTAGCCAAGTGGCTAAAATACCTTGTGGCCTTTGGAGTGCCAAGTGGCAGACATTGACAAGTGGCTTTGGAGAAGCCAAGAGGTCGAAGTATTGCCAAGTGACCCGGGTATAGGCAGTCGTTCGTATAGCAAGGTGGGAGAAATCTCTGTATATATTGTTTAAATCATACACTAGACAGGCGTCCAGTATATTTGTATATATTGCTTTAACTTTAAAAGTACAGCTATTTATAAGAACCAGGCAGAAATGAAAATAAGTGATTCATGATAACATCTATTCATTTCATACATAACAAATTTTCGTCACAGTATTCTCAGCAACTACTCTTTGTAAATGATTCAAATTTTAGCATATACTTTGTTGAGGCCGTATGGTGGGATATTTTTAATATATTCGATCAGTGCTTACTATAAGTTCAAGATATAATACTGTAGTCAGCATCTTCGCTAGCCAAGGGTTTCTGATACGCTACTCTCCTCATAAACCCTTGGCATACGGTGAAGTCTATTTTCGTCACGTGATCTTGAATCTATCAGGTACGCACAGATTGCGTCATCGACAGAAATAAAGACGCATGTTTAAAAAAAATTAAATTAAAGTTTTTTCAAGAATAATTTAGAAGCAATAATTGAGTTATGTTTATTTAATACTTATAGTACAAATCGGAAGCTTCATTATAGATTTAGAAGATATTGGATGACACCATAGCTATTCATAGAATTGCATGTTATCTTACGGATCGCTGTATACTTGCGTTTTTCAATTCCGATATTAAAGAGTCATGAAGTATCCCGAACGCAAACATCGTCATTTACTAAAAAACAATTGATGATTGGTCGACAGGTGTGTACTGAAATCCAATCACAACTCTTGAACAAAATCCCGATTTTTATGAACACCGTAGGTCAAGGGTTTATGAGGAGAGTAGCGTATCAGAAACCCTTGGCTAGCGAAGATGTGAAGTCAGCGGCGACTCACACAAATTGTTCCGACGAAAATAGTTTCATCATTGATAAGTAGATACAACATTATTTTTCATGATAAGAATAATGCTGTGTATGTCATACGTAAAAGAAACCGAAATTAGTGTAATTTTTTTTCTCCAAAAATCACTTTAAATGCAAATAAAAAAATATGAATATTCCTACGCTCGCTCCCTCCTCAGGTTTTTTTGTAACATGAATATCTAGGTGTTCTTTGATTGATATTCACCGATGGATTGATTATACTATATCAACAACTGTAGTAAAATCATGTTAATTGTTCGTTAATCACATATAGTTTCCTCTTAGAGAAAAAAAAATTAATCATTCTGTGTGTGTTTTATATTAAATGACAGAATTTTCAATACTTGAGCAGATTCCTGCACGTGTGTAGACACACTGTAGGGAGAGGACCTATAAAATGTGTAACAAACCCCGAACCAAAGGCCTGTGATTTATTCCTTAAAAAATACTTCTATCTTATATTAAGATACTTTTACTTCCGATTGGGGATATACACCGTGCATAACCCCACATATGGGGGCACGGAATGGTGACACCAGGGGTCGAAGAATTTGAAGCGGTGTTCGCAAGGTAAGTTGACCTGATTAGCTTTTCTAGAGTGATTGAGATAATAAATAAATAATCCTATATTAACTTACGGCGGAACACAGTGATATCCCAGCTTACTGTTACTCGTTTCCCACTTGGGAATTCCTCCTAGAAATACATAAACACTTCTGCAATATCTGGTACTAGCATTCGGGAACGCGAATTTGACCATTTCTTGGTGAAAATTGGTGCCTTGTATATCATTCAACTTAATTTGACTCATGTGAGGGAAATCTAGATATAATTTTGCTCCAGACACTCTAATGTTTCGGAGAATTCCACCTAAAATAAATAGGATAGACTTCAGTTTTAGTGTGTGGCACTTGGGGGTGAAGAATTTAGTGGAGGCCGGGGGAAGGAATAATTTTAAGACATTGTATTTCAATCGTAATTCTTAATATCTGCTCTGTTTTGATTGTTTAAAACCTGATTAAAATTGAAATTAGAAAAAAATAAGACCTTAGGAACAAATCATACAATCAATCATATTACTGATATGTTTTCATTTACAGCTGCATAAGAATTTCATGTACTATAAACCTCATTGCATGAAGAGTTGTCATGTAAATTGTTACATGACTGGATTTTAATGTCAAGATCTAATATTTACATTTCCAAATGTGGCACTTGGGGGTGAAGAATTTAGTGGAGGCCGGGGGAAGGAATAATTTTAAGACATTGTATTTCAATCGTAATTCTTAATATCTGCTCTGTTTTGATTGTTTAAAACCTGATTAAAATTGAAATTAGAAAAAAATAAGACCTTAGGAACAAATCATAAAATCAATCATATTACTGATATGTTTTCATTTACAGCTGCATAAGAATTTCATGTACTATAAACCTCATTGCATGAAGAGTTGTCATGTAAATTGTTACATGACTGGATTTTAATGTCAAGATCTAATATTTACATTTCCAATCAATTTCCCCTATGATTCTTACCAAAAAAAATGCAGTTCAGTTTCTTATGAACTACATTAGGTATGTACCACGAATAAGCATGAATATCTCCATTGTTGCGTCATAATACTGCTCTTGACGTCAAAAAATATAGTGCACACTGTATTGTTTTAAAAATGACAATTGAACGGCGTAAATTTAAGGCAAGTCATCAGAAAAAAATGTAAATATAAGAAATGAATTAAATTTTTTGAAGATTCATTAAGTATATGAACTACTGTAACAACGCTTCAAATCGGCATATTTATGAAATATGCTGGCGTGAAGGGTCGTAGTTCATAACCTCATGAATCTTCAAAAATCAAATTCATTTCTTATGGAAATGTCTTGAGACTTACTTATTGGCGCTAGATCCATTATGAGATCATAATCACTTTCAACTTTCTTTTTCCCTTACTTTACGGCTTTAATAGAATTATGTAGAAAATTAAGTATTTTCAGGGAATTCAATTTGAAATTACAGAATAAGTAGTCGCGATACCTATATTAAAATTGACATATTCTAAAAAGAGGCCATGAATATACAAATTACCGTTTTCTGAGAGTCTAGGCTACTTGGATACATTTTCTTTGTCTGACGTGTAAAAAAGTCCCATATTCACGACTGGATTTCTTAACTTTTCATTGAAAATGAGTATAAAATATGACTTTTCATCTTGTTTACCTACAAATTATGCCCCTATTTGACCAATCTAAACTTATAAAGCATCATTAAAAGAATTTATTTCTGAAATTTGAGAAATCTGTAGGCACCTTTCATTTACTAGATCTTGACCTTAACTGCTTAGTAATGACTCGAAGAAGAAGTAAACTGTGGCTACATCCACCGAAGAGAAAGATTCAGACACCTAAAATAAGTGGAAATGGTTAAGCGTCAGAAGAATAATAGCCAAAAAAAAAAGATTTGCCACCCCTCTCCAAAGGACGCCAAAACGATCAAGAGTCTGTACCGGTACACCAAAGCCAGACAACATTCAAGCTTTCAAGTTTCAGATAATTGCTGGGAAGATTGTGGTGAAGTTGCACACACAAATACAGAAACTCAAGCAGATCAGACCAACTGTGCAAATTATTTGCACTCACTGTTTGACAGTGCAATATCTGCAATGGATGAACAGAGTAGAGCAAATTTCATGGATTTTTTAAGACTTGACCTTAACTCACAGTTCCCACTAGATAACATATCATTCTTACTGTTTTTAGAGACTGTCAGATTTTATTTTTTGAACAATAGTAGCAAAATGTGGTACTGGCCTGTCAAAAGTCAGAAGACACATTATCAGTCGGGGTAAAAGCAAATACTGTTGCAATTAATTTTGCAGTTCCTAGTTTAGCCATTTTACAGCAATTTCAAATAAACGAATTCGACATCCCGAAAGAAATAAAACCCGGGGTAATCCATCAAATTTTAGACGCGTTACAGGCATCTGGAGATAAAGAGTACATGATGTGTGCTGAAGCAAAGAAAGTTACTGCGGGAGTTAACAAGCATGGGGGAGATGTTGATATGTTCGGACATGAAGCAGAGCCAACTTTCAATGAAAAGAAAGATAGGCTCATATATTACAAAGAGTTTGGTAATAATATACAGAAAACGATTCGTTCTTTAGATTCCAGTAGCAATTTGGACAGTTGTTGGATTCAAGATCATTTGATAATCTTATGTCGAAGACTTAGCTGTCATTTACGCGAAGGGAGAGAACTTAAATTTAAACAGAGATATGGCTTGCAAAAATTTATGACAATGGCTGGCAATGACTGGAGAAATTCCAAATTCATTTATGCTATAAGCAGCCTCCAATCATCTCTGTACCAGCTGAAAGAATTCATCCTCAATACCCTGAAGTCTATAACATATATTACCACAACTGCAACGTTTTTTATCCCGCATGTGTCTGAAATTACAGGTGGTGATATTGTGGATGCGTTACACCAAGAAAATCTAATTCGACTGCTGGACGTAGGTGATGATAATGAAGAGTTAGAGTATCGGTTTATAAAACCGAGGACCAACAGATAGTAATCATTCGAGAGAATGCAAGGGTAACAGGAAGCACGCTTCATACAGCAATTGGTCTTAGGGGAATGAAGCGTCAAAGAGAGTATGTACATCATGAGAGCATTGTTTATCCCGAGCTACAAGCAAGGTTTAACCATGGAACATTGAATGAAGAGAATGCGGTAGCAACTCTAGTTGGCAGATTCATGCCAATTTTTTTTCCTCACGGATATTTCATAGAGGAGGGTTGCTATGTTTTACCTGGAAAACACATCCAGTGTTTGGGAGAGGTTTCTCCAGATGGAAAAGTTAAAATGGATTCAAATGGACAACTAGTTGAACTACAAAATGTATTAGCAGCTTTTGAAATAAAACGTCCATTCCCCTCTGACGATAAAATAACAGTTCATTATAAATTTCCATAATATTATGCATGTCAATGCCTATCCGAAATAAAGGTTCTTGGAACAAACAAACTGATCTATGTTTCGTATTCTGAAGAATCTACAACTTTCTTCCAGGTTAATTTCAGTGAAGAACTCTGGGAAGCAATCTGGAAGGAAGTGGAAGATTTATATGATCAAGAAAGACCTACTGTTCTTACCAAATCGCGGGAATCCACAAATGCACTTAAGAAAAAGATCAATGAATTTGTTAAAACAAATACAATGTTTCTTGGGGAGTTTGCTTCTGTGAAAATGGTAAACTCAGACTGTGGGCAGATATGTGAGAAAATGCCTCTGCTGTACGCCTGGCCAAGAGAGAGACTCACAACAGTTGTTACTGTATATGATTTGATGGTACAATTAGAATCAGCAAAAACACTTCTTGAAAATGGATATCAACTGCAAAGAAAACGGGCAACGGAAGTGATGGTTTGGGTTCTCACAAACAAATATCGAAATTCCAAATTACAAATTCCTTGCTCTGTACCAATTGCTTATGGCATGAAGGATTACAGATTAACATCGGCTGCTCTTAGAAAAGCAACAGATGAGGTTTTGGATTCCTGTCATCAGAAGGGAATTCACATTCGGTCCTTTTCAACTGATGGTCAATGGATTCAGTTGATGACCCGTGACAGTGAAAATAGACCGTTGACAGTCTTTCAGTTACAAAAGGATGTATGGTCTGAAGTAAAGAAACTGTCAAAAGCTAATTTGATCGCACTGATAAGTAATCTTAACATTCCCCGAACTTTCAACAATTCTAATGAGGAGTCAGATGACGTTTCTTTGAAAGTAAGTACGGAGAGAATTAATTTGCCAAACTGTCAACAAACCCTTTTGAGAATTTTTGTTCAAAGCTCAGACGTGGCGTTTGAAAAAATATATACATCAAAGCAAAGGGATCTCTGGAAAAATGACCAGAAAAAGATTGCCTTAGAATGTAGATGACAGCGCTGCAGACCAAGGCTATAGTGACTGGCTTCCAGAGGATCTTATTGTATCGATGCAGAGTATGTCTGGTACAAAAGATGTTGCAAGCGGCGTTGTGTGTGATGTTGATAAGTCTTTGATCAGCGCTCCTGTTGATGACGAAATCATGTGTACAAATAGTGAAATAGACTTAAATTACTTATCCTATTTGTTCTCTGAATCAGCAGATGTATTTGCAACTCCTGATATAGAAGATTCTATAGCAGACCCATTTGAACATCAGGGTACCCAAGTTGTCTCTGAAATTTTAACAGTGCTGTTTTTCAGAATCATGGAGAAAAGTCTGTTCAGGGAAGGGATCTTAGTGATGATTGCTTTATATTTAATCATTTGCAGTTAAATCTACAACGTGAGGAAAAGCTGAAGGGAAAATGGAACGGTTGTAGCAAAGAAGATCATTCCACAAAACTGAAATCAGAAGAAAAATTAATGAGGATGACACATTTAGAGATAAATTGTGTCTGTGAAAATCGAAGACAGATTTTTCCAACAACACTTCAAGCAGTCACAAAATCGTGGGGCAAGGAAAGAAAAGTTTCGATCTTGCGTGCTATGCTTGGTATCGATTTCTCATATGTTGAGATTAAGGGGGCTCTCTACAACGTCACAACATGGCGTACTTCCGTAAAAACGCCATTTTGATCCCAAATGATCAGATTCAAATTCACTTAACACCGATAAATCACTGAGTATAACACAACATGCGATATTGTGGATGGAATGTACATTATATCACATCAATTAATACAGTGTATTGCCCAATACGTATCCTTTCTTTAAAAATGAATTGTTTGTCAATTTATTCAATTTCTACTTATTTAATTATTAAATAATACATTTAAAAACTTATTAGAATAAGATTTTTAGATGAGAAAAAAAATGATATAAAACATGGCTTGTCCATATGCTTATTTTATTTCTCCAATAAGCATATATGCTTTTTCGGCAAAATATATCCCCCCAAAAATGCAAATTTGATAAGATAAGACATGTATTATCTTCCCATCGACTAGAGGATACTCTGTTCTCCATTTGTATACACCCGAATGAATGGTTATACCCGGTGAAATTTCGCATGACCCAAACGTTCGATCACCATTGATTGTCAGCTGTTAACAAGTATGGGAAACGTGCAGGTTTTAGACGAAGTGTGCATTTGGTTATAGGAATTTCTTTTACCGCTTTTGGCCATTTACCATCTTAACATGTTTTGTTATATATACCACTGAATAACACAATAGCAAGTTGGATAAAACGGTAAGTAAATCTATCTTTCTCAATACCATGAATTCACTAAATACATGTCTTTGTCATTGACTGGAAACGCGATGATTTTCGCTTAAACTCATTGAAAAACAATATATGTACAACAGGTACAATACGAACTTCTTTCAATCTCCTTGCGTGACATTTGTTTAATACTTTGTGCAAGTAGAGTTTATTTGAAGTTTATATAAAAAAAAACAGTACCAAGATATTTGAGTCCACTCTTAAAGCGGATCTCTCACACCTGAATTTTTGTGATGTTTATAAATTTTTGACACTTTTTCAATTTTTTTCAATTTCATTTTTTCATTGTTTTTACCCTTTGATATTATATATCTTTCCAGATATTGAAAAGGATCCAACCAGCTATTCTCAAGAAAATGCTGTTTTAGTTTTTCTTTTGTCTATTTTTGTAAATTTGAATAAAAATTATGTTGATTTTATTTTTATCTTTGTTGGTTATTATTTCAATATTTTATAACACTAAACTTTGAAGAGAAATTTAAAGCACTGGGCTCTGAAAAATATAGATAGGAAGGATTTTAACAAAATAAATAAAATATTTCAAATATTTCTAAAAAATAAATTGAAGTACTTTGGAACCTTATTTTATCGGATATGGGGCCTATTATTAGAAACAAATGCATGCAACAAAAATCAGTTATGCTTTATAGGTGTAGAGAGCCCCCTTAACATGAAAAATTCACCACGCAAGAAGACAGCTCCCAAACTTTCCACTTTGTGCATAAAAAGTTGAGAGCTAAATCCTTTCCAAAAGCAGTGATAAACGTCGTTTATGCATCGTACTTGTTTGCTAAAAGGTTCTTACAATGGCAGGAGAATTCGGTAATTTCAAGTAATGTATAAATTGAAGGTTTTGAAAACGAAATCCCATTTTGGTACTCTTATCCAGAATTACACTCAAAGACGGGAGAACTTTTACCTAAAAGTGTAGATTGCTCACCCAATCTCACTCATCTCCGCGTAAGAACATGTACGACTGGTATTGCTAGTGTTACAAGTGAAGGGTGGAAAGCCTGTGCCAAGTCAAATGCAACTAGTCTTAGCTTAGCGCTAGTCGAAGACGTAATCGACAAGCAAAGCGTTCCCAATGCAAGGACGCATTTTTCCCTCGTTGAATTTGGATGCGTGACCATGGATATAACAAAAGCGCTAATCTTAATAAGCTACCTTAAAAACCGAGGCCCCGTGTCAGCGGCAGGCGTTGGCACGATAAAGATCCCTCACTGCTCAATGGCCCTGAGTGCCGAGTAAAGGTCAAAATTTGAAGCCCTTCATCGGCATACGGTGACGTCTCCATATGAGTGAAAAATTCTCGAGAGGGACGTTAAACAATATACAATCAATCAATCAATCTTAAAAAGCTAGTGCGCAATTGGTACGATACCTGTGATGTCTCGGGTATTGCAGCAATAGAAAGAATCGAAAAGTTATTGGAAATGAGAAAATTTTTGTTGTATGGAGTACAGTTTGGTTCCTTTCCCCCTCCTGGTAGATATATAAAATCTATACCTATTGTTACTTTTGAGGGCATATGTATAGATATAGACACTAAACTTCAGCTGTATGGAATGACAGATGGTTATAATATTAGAAGTGTTGGTTCGCTGGCTGCTGAAACTACAGTTGGGTTGTTACAATCTTTAAATCCCCCGAGTCAAGTGTCGATAAAAGCGATCGTTGTTCCCTCTTTGATGGCTATCGTAACCGAGGTGATGACTTGTAAAGTGAATTTAGACATATATTAATGAACATTTTCTTGTAGCTAAAACGTGTAGATATATCATCATATATTACATATGTCTTAATCCATACTCAATAGAGCAATTAGGATTTTTGTTGTAATCTCCCTATAATGTACTCAGATATTTGAGGTTAAGGTTGTGCAAAAAAATGTATTTTTGTGTTGAAATTTTATTATAGGGGATTCCACATGCGACCAGCAAGGAGAAGCGGAATATACCCATTGCATGAAAGCGGTGTTAGTAACCAAGAAGAGGACTTGGAGGAAAGAGTACGACAAGTAACGTGTTTGACAACAAATGTCATTCCAAGGTATATAATTGAAGTTTTCAAGTTTTCAGTATTTTCAACATGATTATTTTGCCGAACTTTTCGTACCTTATGAAAAAAATCGAACTTGCTTGGTTCTTTTAGGAATCATCCATTTGATAGCAATATCAGAACTGCTGCGAGAAAAATTAAATTTGGGGGTATTTCCGGACCACAAGAGCCATCAAGGGGCGCCTTACCAGTCCGACAGTGGCACATACGCGACGAGTCCAAAATATTAGCAACAACAAGACTAGGCATTTCTGAACTTTAACGATACTGGTCAAAATGTACCATTTTGCAACTTGATTATAAATAATATTTTGATAATAAATTTATGAAAGTACTGGTATCTTTTTGACATTCTTTGATAGATTATAATTTAAAATAATCTTTTTGACATTCTTTGATAGATTTTAACTTTAAAATCTTACTGACTTTCCAATTTCATTCCTTTGTGTATATATATACACATTTATTTATATTTGTAACATGCCTTAAGTATCAGATACATTAAAACAATTTCAGAATTTTTTTTTTGTATGGTGAACCATAATAAAAACTAAGCATTAACTAGTGCCAGATTAACAATTAAATTTTATAAGTAATTGCAAAGGATAAAAGAGGTAAATTAAACATTTTTACAGTAGTCAACAATAAAACACTGAAAGAAACGGGACAGAATGGATAATGATGCGGTGTTTAACAGCATTTAACATATCAAAAAACTGACCGATCACATACTAAAATAATTTTCAGGAAAAACAAACTCTTGAACACAAAGAAATTATTTTACGAGCAAAACCTCATAGTACTGGGAAAGTTTTAATTGAAACCACTATTTCAAGGTTTTTTGGTTGGAATCATGTGTGTAAACAATTATTATAAGTTCGATTATCATAATTATATAACCATCTGTTCATTTTCGCAATGTAATACTTAGTAATTAAAATGAAGGGGGTCGAGGTATTGAATAGTGGTGAAACTTGCTTGACAAGCAACCTTCAGTTTTTAGGTCACCTGAGTCACTCAGGTGACCTATTGCTATCCGTTTTCGTCCGTCGTCGTCCGTCGTGTGTTAACATTTGAACATTTTCAGCTTCTTCTCTGAAACCACTCAACCAATTTCAACCAAATTTTGTATACAGCATCTATGGATGAAGGAGAACAAAAATTGTGAATTTCATGGTCCCTGCTCCCCTGGGGCCTGAGGGGTGGGGCCAAAACCACTAAAATTAATGAAATCTTTAAAAATCTTCTTCTTTACTCCTGGACATTGAGCAGGCAAACTGTTAGCATGAATGTAATGACCATTGAGTTTTGAAATTCATGGCCCCAGGGTCAGGGGTTCTAGTGCTAGGGCGGGGCTATATAGATTATATAGTGAAAATGCATTAATTCTTTGAAAATCTTCTTCTCTGCTCCTGGGTATTAGATAAACTAACTAAGTACATAGTTATTATGAGCAAGAGTGCCTATTCTAAAATTGTGAATTTCCTGGCTCCAGGGTCAGGGGTTCTGGTGTTAGGGCGGGGCTCTATTGATTATATAGTGAAAATGCATTATTTCTTTAAAATCTTCTTCTCTGCTCCTGAGTATTAAACTAACTAAGTACATAGTTATGATGAGCAAGAGTGCCTATTCCACAATTGTGAATTTCATGGCCCCAGGGTCAGGGGTTCTGGTTTTAGGGCGGGGCTCTATGGATTATATAGTGAAAATGCATTAATTCTTAGAAAATCTTCTTCTCTGCTTCTGGGTATTAAATAAACTAACTAAGTACATAGTTATGATGAGCAAAAGTAAAAGAGTGCCTCTTCCAAAATTGTGAAATTCATGGCTCCAGGGTCAGTGGTTCCTTTGGGGTGGGATGCACAACTATTTATAAAGTGGAAGTTCATTTTCTCATTTTACTCTGATCTACCTCTGGGTAATAAGTAAATAGAGTAAGCATGCTAAGTTTATAATTATGATAAGCAATGATGCCTTTTTCAAAATTGTTAATTTTATGGCCTCTGGTTTAAAACAGAACCAAATTCAATTGTTGGAAAGTTGTTACGTGACCTATAAGGCCCGTGGGCCTCTTGTTAATAAACAAAATACAAATCATTTTCTTTAACTAAACTTTATTTAATGGCCTTGAAATGACATCCAAACCACAGATGCTTGTGGACAGGACCCCCACCTATCCCCCACCCCCAAATATATGCCCCTAGATTGTAATTTCCGGGGGGGGGGTCCTGTCCACAAGTATCTGTGATCCAAACATATATGCAGTCCAATCTGTCACTGAAAACAATGGCAAAACATCAAAAGAGGAACTCGTTATCTATGGTCTATTCCATACAGTACAAACTAAAATATCTAACAAACATCACTTTTCTTAGTTGTTCATAATTCAAACGTTCAACATTTTCATATGCACCTTGATACAAAACGTAAGTAATCACTTCGTTTGAATTTGAGAATTGTTATTTCTATCTGTATGCGCCTGAATTTGATGACGTTTTAAAGCAACTGATATTTGTACTCTTTACCACAGGTACAGTAATACATTTTGGGAAATGTGTGTTTGTTTTTTATATGGCGGGTTAAGTTTTTCTTTTCCACAAAAGTTTGAGCACAGATGTCGCATTTATACCTCTTCTGTTTCCTCAACTTGCAATTTTCTTCATGTTTTTCAACGTCTTTAAAAAGACTGAAGCATTTTGAACACATCTTTCTGACATCCAGATGTGCCTTTAAATGTCTTTCTAAAGCATATTTGTCTTTAAACTTCTTTCCGCATTGTGTACAATCATGTACAGAATCCAGGTGTTTAAATTTAATATGATTCTGAAGACTACTATTAGGAGAGAATTGTTTCCCGCAGTGTGGGCACAAATACTCTTTTTGTGAAGGTCTTTTTAAATTATTTGATAAATAATATTTTGAAGTAAAGATTTTACCACATTGATCACAATTGAATGTTGCAGATAAATGACACATTAAGTGTCTCGTTAAGTTTGATTTCGTGGGGAACGTCTTCCCACAGGTTTCACATGGAAATCGTGTACATGTACTTTCATCCACCACCTCCTGGTGATCGATAAAACTGTTGTCTAGTTCACTTTCCATTCTACAAGGTAAAAAAAATTATTCGAAAAAAATTAGAAATCTTATTTATCCAATTTCCTTTCATATTTCACCTAACATTCAACTCTTTTGCAGAATCTCCACAATTTGCAAACATCTAACACAGATTGAAATTATTTTCCAATGAAATAGCATACATAAACCTATGAGGGCTAAAGGAATCATTTTTCATACTTAAGCACAGTTTTTCGATAGCAGTGGGCCGTCTTTCCATTTATTTAAAAGAAAGTTTACACTTTTGGGTTAACATAAAACGTGGAGCAAAGAATCGCTATCCTTTAAAATACACTTTCATGACACAATTTTTTTTTCCGAGAATACTTCAAGTCCATTTAGTTAAGAGTACTACCACAAACATAATATAAATGCGACTTTTCATCAGGAGTTTAAGCGTAGTAGTTAGAGAGTTCTCAAGTGAATCGATACTCAGGCTTTTTTATTGCTAGGGGTTCGAACCCCAAGAATACCATTTGCAGTGACAGGAATAATTTTTTTCGATAAAATTGTATCAGAAAAGTGTTTTTTGGTCATAATTTTAATAATGAAAAATTCAATCTAAATACCGGGTACTATTTTCACAAATTGAATATGATTTTTAGCCGGGCTTATTGCTCAAAGAGCAATTGCCGGCTTATGGGATCCTGTTCAAGGCAGGATGTTGACCCCATAGTCGCCATTTTAAAGTTACGTGCAAAAATATAGTTCTTACTCTCAACCGCTTTTGAGATAATACAAACGCTATATAAAGCAACAAAAATAAAACGAAGTTTTATCTATAT
>PRKT01000105.1:1051134-1083028 GCA_003671525.1 Saccostrea glomerata | reverse complement strand
TTCAGTATAACTTGGCACACAAGTAGACTACACTAAGATACATAATTCTATGTATCGGTTTTTGATTTCGATGAACGGTGTTGCCGTTGTTACTAAAAATAGAAATTTCTGTGAAATTCTTTCAAAATGCTACTCCTCCTACAGTTTTGGTCTGATTTCAGTATAACTTAGCACACAAGTAGACTACGCTAAGAAACATAATTCTCTTTATCTGTTTTTGATTTTGATAAACAGTGTTACCATGGTTACTAAAAATAGAAATTTCTGTGAAATTCTTTCAAAATGCTATTCCTCCTACAGTTTTGGTCTGATTACAGTATAACTTGGCACACAAGTAGACTACACTAAGATACATATTTTATATACCGGCTTTTGATTTCGATGAACGGTGTTGCCGTGGTAACTAAAAATAGAAATTTCTGTTAAAAACTCTCAAAATGCTACTCCAAATACAGTTTAAGTCTGATTATAATATAATGTGGCATGCAAGTAGACTAAAAAAGAGACTTAATCAATATTTAAGGATCATTATTCTTTTTATTGCTGTGGTAAAGTTTCAATGCCATAAATACAAACCAGTAGAGCTTCAGTCTCGACAGAGACTTCTGGTTTATTATTTTTATTACTATTTAAAGACATTGATTACTATTTGAAGACTTCTTTACATAAAAAAAATCACTTCTCCAATCGGACAAGTGCCCAGCAATATTCACTTTTCCGTAATTTTTTTTTCATTGGTACCGGACAAGCGTTAATGTTGAGCCCTGATTACTTGTATATTATTCATTATCTATTTTATCAAAGATTATCAGAAATAACTATATTTCTCAATTAAGAAGTTAAATGATTTTATAATGGATAATTGTAAACAGCAGCAAGTAAATTGAAAAGGAAAGTGATTCTTGGCTAAAGATTACGGTATAAGTATTGCATTTTATTTTTTGTTATTTATTTGACTGTTTTATTCACAGGGTTTTCTTGTACCATTAGTTGAATAAATCCTTTCAAATTTCCAAAATACGGACTTATTTCATCTATACCGGATACCCGGTTACATGCAGAAGATTTTATATGGAATACTTATCACATCTCACACTATAGTGAGGATTTTCTGCGTTTGTACAAGCATACATCATAACTCTTTACATTTCACATGCTTTCAGTTAGTAAGTCAAAAAACATTTTAAACAAGAGGCCCAGGGGCCACATCGCTCACCTGAGTAAATCGAAATCAGATCAGAACTGAAAAGTTTACTAAAAGGGGGTGGGGGGGGGGAGCTTGAATTTTAATACTACTTGTGAATGCCTTCATATTAATACAGAATATGACTTTGCTGTTCTTGATAAAATGATTTTTTTTAACATTTTCTTCCTATATATTACTTCTTAATAATTTAAATTTGTTTCCCCTTGTTTCCCTCCCTACCCAAATGGCCCATGATTTGGAACAAATTTAAATCCTCAATACATGAGGATGTTTACATGTCAATATGACTAAACATAGCTTTTCTGTTCTTGTAATTTTTCCCTACATTTTCCTATGTATATCTTTGATCCACCATTTTGGCCCCACCCTACCCTTGGGGATTATGATTTGAACAAACTTGATTCTACACTACCTGAAAATGCTTCCATATAAATGCTAGTATCACTATTCATGGCTTTGCTATTCTTGAGAAGAAGATTTTTCAAACATATTTTAATGTAAAACTCGCTATAAAATTCCCTATATTTTTCTATGTAAATCTTTGATCCACCATTTTGGCCCCACCCTATCCCTGGGGGTTATGATTTGAACAAACTTGAATCTACACTACCTGAGAATGATTCCATATAAATATCACTAATCATGGCTTTGAAGTACTTTAGAAGAAGATTTTAAAAGATGTTTCCTATATATTCCTTTGTAAAACTTCGATCGGTCATTGTGGCCCCACCCTAGGCTCGGGGGTCATGATTTGAACAAATTTAAATATACACTTCCTGAGAATGCTTCGACATGAGTTTCATCTTTCCTGGCCCAGTGGTTCTTGAGAAGAAGATTTTTTTTTAAAATGCCATTAATTTTTCACTATTTCATAATTATCTCCTCTTGGAAGAGGGCGTGGCCCTTCATTTGAACAAATTTGAATCCCCTTAATCTACGACAACGACAGAAAACGGACAAATTTTGATCAGAAAAGCTCACTGGAGCCTTCGGCTCAGGTGAGCTAAAAATTTCGTTCGGGATTCGAGCCCCGAGACCTCTCAAATCTTAATCGAAATTTTACCCCTAGACCACGAAGGCGCTTGCTTATAATGCAAATTATATGCAAACGTTAGGTTAAACATGTATTCACTTTCGATATTGTCAAAATTTAACACAGTACATTGTGTCTAAAATAATTAAGACTTTACTAAACAGATCAAATAGATCTAATAAGAATATAAAATCCGCCGACAACCTATATTATACGTAATAAGTCTCCGCATGCCCCTGTGCTAAAAATAGTACCAAGCGGCTTCCAATACAAGAAATAATTATTTTTAAAAAAAACGGGGCGGGACATTGTAAGAGGGTAAGAGAGGCCCTTTGGAATTGTTTCGGTAACTAATGCAATGTGCATATAAAATCACCAGGCACGTTGGTAAGAACTACAGCCATGAACGATAATCAAAACTACGATTTAATTAGACAAAACGAATACAAACATAAACATACAAATGCGATTCGTATTAACAAAACGAATTAACATATCATGTTACAGGAATTAAGATATAAAATGTCCTAATGCAAAAGCGCAAACGCTTCTTGAGATATGGCCAAGAAACGAAAGTGTTACACACAGTCGGAATGTATAAATTTACAACCTTGAACTTTGCCCTGAATATCAATAGAGGTCTTCCTCAGGCCACAGAGAGTAATGTAAAATTTCACTGCAAATGTATGGCACGCCAAATTCACAAAAATGAGCTAATCATAGTTTTACAGTCGATAAACTAGGTTTATTGGTTGTAAACTATAGTTTACGGAGTGTTAACTATAGTAAACAACGTTAATCTATATTTTACATCTGTAAACCATAGTAAACGCGATAATCTATGTTTCACAACCGTAAACTATACTAAACACCGAAAACAATCATTTGCAATTGCAAAACATAGATTATCTGATAAATACAGTTTCACGATTTGTAAACTATAGTTTACAAACCGTTAACTATAGTAAACGATATGATAAATATAGATTCACGATTTGTGAAACTATGATTAACAACTCTTAACTATAGTTTACGATTGTAAACTATAGTTAACAAACGTGAATCTATGTTTATCAATAAATTCTATTGTTAACGATTTATTACAGATAGAAAAACTTAGATTATCATTCGTTAACTATAGTTAACAAGCGTTAAATATAGTTTTACAGTTGAAAACTATACTTAACGAATCGTTAACTATAGTTTACGGTTTGTAAACTATAGTTTACAGTCGATAAACCTAGTTTATCAATTGTGAAACTAGGTTTAGCTCATTTTTGTGAATTTGGCGTTCTATACAAATGCTCAAAGGATTCTCGAGCGGGGAAAAGGTGTTTAAACAGACAGAATTTATTAAATTATGACCTTGACCTTTTGATCTCAAAATCAAAAGGGTTCTTCTTTAGGCCATAAGGAGTTCCTATGCAACATTTCATTTCGAAAGCTTAAAGGGTTCTTCAGATATCGCATGGAAACGAAATTGTCGCAGACAGACAGAAATACAAACAATTCCACAAGCAATCATCTCATTGTCATCATTTACTCTTCGTAAGGAGCAGGACATGTGACGTCTTTGTAGAACGGTTTTACGTAAAGCCTTTTCTTGCGAAAGAGCCCACCAGGCAAAATTCGGAAATTCCCTACATTGTCTACCTACGTAGATCTTTTCTAGACAAAGCTGAAATTTGATTTTAATGGCACCAAGCATTTGCTTTGTGTACACTGTGCCTGGTTCCTCATCAATGAACATGAAATGTTGGTATTTCCCGATCCCTTTAACCAGTTTACAGAACGCACTGAAGAAGGCGTCCGCTTTAACCACAGGAAGTCTCCTCATCTGGCTGTCGTAGTGTTATTTGCAGATTGTTCTACAATTTGTTTCAACTGTTCAATGCTGTTTACTTCTGATCTTCAGCATTTCTTCTTGAGCATACCAAAACATGAGTCACATTGGCATTACATATGACCAGCAATCATAAAATGTAAAAAAAAAAAATTCTGTGGAGTCCGTTTAAGCATTGCGAAGCAAGGTAGTGTAGAGTTTCTTCGTTTTGTCCGGTACAATTATCGGCGTTGAGATGGCAGACTGCTTCGCTGTTGGCATCGACGTAATGACGCAACATAATCAATACAGCATTTGGACCATGAATTTATTTTTCACCAAGTTTCATTTTCATCTATGAGGTACGAGGGTGCTTGGTTTAGTGAGGGAAGTACTCCAAATATGTTTCGGGTTTGTAGAAAAAAACAGTAGTCCGACTTGTTATGAAAAATAGGGATCGTCACATAATGCGAAAAATAAGCGTATAATCAACATTCTCTTAGGGTACAGAACCTTACTGCAGATATCTCCAATTCCATGTGGTGTTTGGTTTGATCAATCAGACGTGTGAGTTCCAACAGTCCTCGTATAATGCCCAAGCAATATCTTCGCAGAGGTCATGGCAGTTCTAAAACTAGTCTGTTTTGGGTTTCATGAACACGCATGCAATCCTGGCTTAGAATGTAGTAAGCTCAACGTAAGGACTAATGAATTCCAGACACGCATCTTTGGCATCTTAATTCTTTGCATGAACCACTACTTTGCTCTCTCAGAAGCACGGGTGCTGTGTCATCGCGTGCTCGTGGGGCAGCAGGTATAAATAAATAACCAAATTGGCCTGCGTATCTATTGATAAACAGGACTTCTGCTTCAATGAAATAAAATGAATGACCATGGTTTGACATCCTTGAAGTCAATCCATGCACTTTTGGGTGATGTTGTTATCTTTTTGAAATGTTTCTTCCAACTTTTATACTCCGAGCGTCCAATTCTGAAAATAGATCGCCAATGGGTGTAGAGTTTGTAGTTTTGTGTAATTACTTTATGTACCGAAGATAACTCTTTATGTGTTTCTATATATAGAGTTATTGCCCTTGTCTTTGTCTTAGTTCCGGTTCAATAAATGGATGTTGTCTTCAATGACGAGTGTTTTATAATCTGGTTTAATCCGAATGTGTAGCCGATGGAACGCTACATAAAATTGGCGACGAGGATATTTAACTTCGAGAAATTACGATGGGCATTGTTTTGGTTCCAGATGTGCAAGCAATCCCGCATTTTGATGTTGCAGATGTGACAGGCATTGCTTCAAAATGGAAAAGATGGCGTCGGGCATTCGAACTTTACGCTAAAGGCAAAGGCGTAAAGGAAGCTGATCAAGCTAAAGCGTTGCTTCTCCATACAGCGGGAATGGAAGTGCAAGATATATTCTTTACATTACCGGAGGGAGAAGGAGAGGATGAGTACGCCAAAGCCGTGAACGCCATGGACAAATACTTCAAACCTCAGGCAAATGTTCCGTACGGGAGGTCTGTATTTAGAAGTATGGCTCAGTTAGAACATAAAACTATTGAACAGTATATTACTCGCTTACGTCAGAGAGCAGAAACCTGTGAATTCGGGAACCGGGATGCGATTGATGAGAGAATACGTGACCAAATCATTGACAAGTGTGTTCGTCATAACTTACGCCGGAAATTACTAGAAAAAGGTAGGAACCTTACCGTTACTCAAGTCCGAGAAATCGCAAGAGCGCTGGAAGACTCTGAGAGTCAAGCCACGTCAATTGAAGGTCGTGCGCAAGGGGCCGTAACCGGTGTTGTAAACAAGGTCAGTGTACAAAACAAGAAACATTTTGCGAAAAAGACAAACAGTAAATGTTTTAGTTGTGGTTATGAAGGACAATTGCGGAATGACCCCAAATGCCCCGCAAGGGGAAAGAAGTGTCATAAGTGTAAGCAGACTGGACATTTTGAGAAAATGTGTAAAACCAAAGACCGTGGAGAAAAGCGAAAACCAGGGAAAATTCATCACATTACGGACCAGTCAGGCCGGAGTGATGAAGACAAAGTGTACGCATTTCGTGTCCACCAAAATTCTGTGTTAAATGACAGCCCGGTTGTGAACGTTGGTAATGTTGACCTCAGCATGATTATTGACTCAGGGGCGAGCTGTAATATAATGGGAATGCCATTATGGAACTATCTGAAGAAAAACCACATAAACTGTGTTTCGTCCAAAGTTGAGAAAAAACTCTATGCTTATGGAAGTCAACAACCTCTGAAAGTGGCTGGGATCTTCACAGCAACTGTGAAATACAACCAAACCGTCATTCCGGATGTGGAATTCGTGGTCATTGAGGGAGAAGGACAAGCCTTACTTGGTCGAGATACAGCTGTGCAGTTGGGCGTGTTACAGATCGTTAGCAGTGTTAGTCAAGCTGTCAATCTGGACAACAGAAATGTTTTTGAGAAATACCCTAATGGCTTCAAAGGTGTAGGAAAGCTGAAATCCTTTCAACTAGAAATACCAATCGACCCAGATGTTGAGCCAGTAATACAGCCTATGAGACGTATACCCTACAGTTTGCGCGACAAACTCGACAGGAAGTTGGATGAGCTACTCGATTTGGACATCATTGAACGCGTTGACAAGCCATGTGCGTGGGTGTCTCCAGTGGTTTGTGTACCCAAACATTCAGGTGATGACATTCGACTCTGGTTGGACATGCGCCAGGCCAATACTGCTGTGCAACGAGTCCGTCACCTTATTCCGACAATTGATGAAATTTTGCATGAAGTGAATGGTAGTACTGTTTCTAGCAAACTTGATGTTACTTGAGCATATCACCAGATTGAGTTAAAACTAGAATCTCGAGAAATTACTACTTTTGTAACACATAAGGGTTTATTTAAATACAAACGTCTTATGTTTGGCATTAGTTGTGCCCCAGAAATGTATCAAAAGGTCATGCAACAAGTGTTGCAAGGGTGTGAGGGGGTGCACAATATTATGGATGATATCATTGTACATGCAAGTAGTCAAGAAAAACATGATAGATGTCTTGAAAATGTTGTGAGAGTGTTGTATGAAAAGGGGCTTACCCTTAACAGGGACAAATGTGAGTTGAATATGTCAGAAGTTGTATTTATGGGTCATGTTTTGTCTGGTCGTGGCATAGCTCCGTCTGATGCCAAAGTCAAAGCCGTTGTCGAAGCAAGCGAAGTGAAGTGCGCAGTTTCTTAGGGCTTGTAAACTATAGTTCTAGATTTATTCCAGATCTAGCAACGGTAGCAGCTCCGCTACGAGAGTTGACGCGCAAGAATTCAGTTTTTAGATGGGGAAAATCTGAACAAGAGTCATTTGTAGAATTGAAGCGTCGTCTGGCAGATGCCAAAACGTTGGGTTACTATGACAAATCTGCGCCGACTAAAGTCATAGCAGATGCTAGTCCTGTAGGACTCGGGGCGGTGCTGGTGCAAGAGCAAAAAGGCGAACATCGAGTTCTTTCGTACGCGAGCCGTAGTTTAAGTGATACAGAACGTCGCTATTCGCAGAGAAAGAGGCCCTAGCCTTAAACTATGACAAATCTGCGCCGACTAAAGTCATAGCTGATGCTAGTCCTGTAGGACTCGGGGCGGTGCTGGTGCAAGAGCAAAATGGTGAACATCGGGTTCTTTCATACGCAAGCCGTAGTTTAAGTGATACGGAACGTCGCTATTCGCAGACAGAGAAAGAGGCCCTAGCCTTAGTTTGGGCATGCGAAAGGTTTCATGTTTATTTGTATGGTACAGAGTTTGAGCTACTCACTGATCACAAGCCGCTTGAATGTATATATTCTCCGAAGTCGAAAGTTTGTGCTAGAATAGAACGATGGGTGCTGCGAATGCAACCATACACATTTAAAGTTCGGTACATTCCTGGTCCAAGGAATATTGCAGATACACTTTCGCGTCTTGTTAAGAATGACCCTGCTCAAAAGTCGCTTGATTTGGAGGATGCTTATGTGAGGTTTGTAGCTAAAGAAGCTACCCCTATGGCGATGACAACACGTGAGATCGAGAGAGTGTCAGAGAATGATCCAGAACTATGTGCTATAAGAGAGTGTCTTGTAAGCCAGTAATGGCATCGTATGGAATTTAAGCAATATTTACCAGTTCGTAATGAGTTGTGTTCGATTGGTAAGTTAGTATTGCGTGGTACGCGAATTGTTATACCCTTACAGTTGCGTAATCAGGTTCTTGAGCTTGCGCATGAAGGCCATCCTGGCATTGTTGCAATGAAATCGCTGCTTAGAAGTAAAGTATGGTGGCCGGGGTTAGATAAAAGTGTTGAAAAATTTTGACACGTGAGATCGAGAGAGCGTCAGAGAATGATCCAGAACTGTGTGCTATAAGAGAGTGTCTTGTAAGCCAGCAATTGCATCGTATGGAATTTAAGCAATATTTGCCAGTGCGTACTGAGTTGTGTTCGATTGGTAAGTTAGTATTGCGTGGTACGCGAATTGTTATACCCTTACAGTTGCGTAATCAGATTCTTGAGCTTGCGCATGAAGGCCATCCTGGCATTGTTGCAATGAAATCACTGCTTAGAAGTAAAGTATGGTGGCCGGGGTTGGATAAAAGTGTTGAAAAATTTTGCAAAAGTTGTTATGGTTGCCAGTTAGTGGGTCAACCGAGTAAACCTGAACCGATGAAGCGCACTGAATTGCCCTCCGCACCATGGCAACATCTTGCCGCTGATCTTTTAGGGCCGTTGCCAAGTAAAGAGTATATATTTGTGCTTGTAGACTATTACAGTCTATACTTTGAGGTCGCGATTACGAAAAATATTTCGTCAGAGAACATAACAGGTCTCATATCGAAGTTCTGTTTAACTCATGGATTGCCGTATTCAATCCACACCGACAATGGTCCACAGTTTGTTAGCGAACATTTTAAGAATTACATGTTTGAAAATGGCATTGTTCATCATAAAACAACCCCCCTATGGCCACAGGCAAACGGCGAGGTTGAGCGACAGAATAGGTCAATTATGAAACGTGTTCGGATTGCATTTGCCGAAGGCCGAGATTGGAAATCTGAACTTGACAAATTTCTTGTGATGTATCGAAATACACCACATTCGACAACTGGTGTTTGTCCGTCTCAGTTACTTTTCGGGCGTAAACTCCGCACGAAGTTGCCTGAGCTTTTTTGACTATAATGTTGATAACCTTGAAGTACGCGACCGCGATGCAGAAAGGAAGGAGAAGGGTAAAATGTATTCAGATAAACGTCGTATGGCAGCCGAAACCGATATTCGTGCAGGTGACCAAGTTCTTGTAAAACAAGACCGTGAAAATAAGTTGTCTACTCCATTTAACAGGTCACCTTTTAAAGTTGTTAAGATGAATGGCAACAGTGCAATTGTTGAATCAGATCAAGGGGTACAATACATTCGAAATGTTACTCATTTAAAGAAATTTAATGAGAGAGAGATTGAGAGTATGTGTACATCAAATGATTTACAATGTAATGAGTCACAATCTATTGTTGATGATGAAGTTCTTGATGATAACTCTGAAATGAAACTTGATACAAATGCTGATAGTAAGTCAGAGACTGATTGTAGTTCTGCACCTGTTAATGTTGCGAATGATGCAAGTGTCCAAAATACTGATCTGAATGTCAATCAACGACCTGTTAGAAACAAGAGACTTCCGTCAAGATTTGAAGGATTTGAAATGTATTAGTGGAAAATATCGTGTGTTAACTGGATCATGAACTATTATCTGAGTGTGCATTTGTTATGCATGTTTTCACCATTTATGTTTGTTATTTTTCTTTTGGAAAAAAAAATCATATGATTTCTGTTGATACTAAGTAGTATGCCTTAAGTGTGAATTGTATTAGATAGTTCTGGATGAAAATTATGTTTTGAGCAAGAAAGGAAGGGATGTAGAGTTTGTAGTTTTGTGTAATTACTTTATGTACGGAAGATAACTCTATCTTGTATGTGTTTCTATATATAGAGTTATTGCCCTTGTCTTTGTCTTAGTTCCGGTTCAATAAATGGATGTTGTCTTCAATGACGAGTGTTTTATAATCTGGTTTAATCCGAATGTGTAGCCGGTGGAACGCTACAATGGGTGATGTTCACGTTTAGTTTATTTCCTTATGATCTAACAGATCCGTCCTTTTGATCTTCTCTTAGACAGGATATATATGTTCCTTTTACATTTGTTGAACTCGAGTAGGCTTAACAGAAGCTGATATGCATTCTCTTTGTAGGAAAATATACATCAAAAACAGATTTTATTTCAGCCGCATTCACTTTCAAATAATTTATCCTAATATGTCCTCTCATGGTCCTCATCATTATTCTGACTTAGTCTTAATGGGACATATGGATTGACAAAACAATCTGTTACTCTGTTTCTGATATTCTCATCTACTGTACCATCGTGGGTCAGTCGTTTTTATTGCTAGTGGAGGACTTGGAGATTGTGGAAAGTACTTTTGAAATCCAGACGTCCCTGTCAAGACTGTAGCTTTACTGGTTTGTACTTCTAATCAAGGAAGATTTTGTATTGTTATACGTCTCTCTCGAGTATTTATAACTTATATGGAGACGCTACTACTTGACATTTGAAAGCTGCAAATTTTGTCCTAAACTCAGAACTCAAAGCATGTGAGCAGGGATGGAACTATTTCCTACCAGCACCTACTGCGACATGGACCTCGGTTTATACGGTTTCATCCAAAAGACCGAGTATTGGACAAAATTTACAGCTCTCCATCGCCAAGTTAGGGCGTAGGTGTGAGGGATGTTCAAAGACATACATTGTAACATTACAATTTATCTTTTACACCCTTCTTGATAATCTACAGGTGAAGATCCCGTCGCGAGGGGATGCTCCACTTAGCAGTGCTCTTTTTAAAAAAAAAATTAAGTAAACGCATAGTTTTAAATTTAATACAGCTTTTAAAACCCCAAGTTTAACAGGCAATTACATGGATGACAGTACAACATATTAAAACTAGAGGTACTGTGAGCAATGAGCTCACTAAATGATACCCCCCGCCTCCCATATGAATATATTGGCAGTATCCATGTTTTGCTCTGGAAAATCCAAAATATATGTCAGATCAAAAAGTAAAATAGGAGGTGCACAATGGCAATATGTAATAAAGATTCTGTGAAAGTTTCATTAAATTTCCTTCAGTGGTATGAGAGGAGTTGCGGATAAGAGATGGGTACCCCAAAGCGTAACAGACGGACGGAAGGACAGACGGACGGACGGACGTACAGACGGACGGAAATACCGATTACTATATACCCTCCCGCTTTTCAAGCGGGGGGTATAATAAAGTTGCTTTTCAACATTTGTAGGGATTCAATAATGTAAAAGGACTTCGGAGATTTATTTCCCCTTTTTTGGTTAAAAAAATCTCAGGCAATCTTATTTTTTTACCCTGGCAGCTTTTTAATGACATTTTTTAGTCTCGTTTACCCCAGACTCTCGCTCTCGAGACTTTGCCCGAGCGAGAGTCTGGTCTGAATCCTATTTAATTTTTGTAACCAGTAGAGGTCGCTAAACCGGCTAACAAGATGGCGACTCCCATGAAAATACATGTGAGAATTTACTTTTTAAACAAAGATATGTGCGTTTTTTGTTCCTTGTAAAGCAAACAGAGGTATTTTATTATAAAACCAGATAAAAGTTAAGGCGCAGCCTCTGACTTTTTAAAGAATACAGATCTTAGCATTCGAAGAGAATGTATCAGCCAATGAAAATCCATACCGATTTCTCGGTAAGCCTCGATTTGAAATTACAAAAATTAAATAGGAATCAGACCAGACTCTTGCTCGGGCAAAGTCTCGAGAGCGAGAGTCTGGGGTAAACGAGACTAGACATTTTTACATTTTGGAAGTCAGTGAAAAGCGCCATTTTAGAAGAACTGAAGGCGCAGGCCCTTTTGTCCTAAAAAGAATACCACAGATCAATATTAAAGTTTTGCCCCATTTTCTTGTTCTTGTGTCTTTTCCAGTTTTCAAATCGGGATCGAGATGTCTCAGATTCAGATCCAATTTAGATTTGGATTCGTTTCATATACAGAAACATCTTTATTATTTACCGTCAATAGAAACTGAAAGGGAAAATAATTTTTTGAATAGTTGTGTAAGCAGTAAAAAAAAAAAACAATTTCCCCGCGCTTGCACAAGATTTTTATGTAGTTGTTATATTATGTAGTAAAAATATTGTTTGTTCTTTAAATGTTGGTCGTTCTCCTTATCCCCAAGACGCTATTGTTCTTTACAAAACATTCTTTGAACAGACGACTGCCATTTATTGCGTAAACGAGTATTATAAAACGTCAACAATGTCAATTAGAACGCTCAAATTAAAAACGTACCAATATTAAGCTAATGGGTAAAAAATTCTTTTCTGATCTTGTTTGTAATATTTCAAATTGTAATTGTTAAATACCAACTAACAAGTAATAACAAATTGCTTTCAATATTTCATATAAATTAAACTGGTCCACGTGCAGGTGTTCGAAAGAGAAAGTAAACATCGATAAACATACATGTACATTGCTATTCATTCGGTGATTGGACAATATTATTGTTCATGGTAGAATATGCGCTGCGTACAAAGATAACACACAAAGTTTCATTGTAGTTAAAATGACTGTGACGTAAACCTTTCGTTTGTGATGTCCATTTTTGTGGCGTAATCTTTTGTTAAACCCGGTTCAGTACATTTGTTAATGTCCTGCACTCCGTCAAATAAGTTCTCTCTAGGTGTCCAATAAGATTAATGGACAGGTACAGGTAAGCTCACTCTCTCTGTTTCAAGGTTCAAATATCACTAGTACTGGTTTTCTGCATCTGTAACGGGAGAGGAGAAAATGAAGCGGACCAGACCGGGATTTGAACCCAAGCCCCCTGAAACTGCGATCAGATGCTCTACCAACTGAGGTATTTGGCCACCGGCAATCGAACCCGGCTGACCGCCACATTCCTCCCTCCTTAAAGGTCTTAAATTGTGCACCCTAAGCTTACATATGCTCCTGTCCATTCTGTAAACAATGAACTTGTCATTGTTTGTGCGCTACCTGTTTTAATTTGTACACTTAAAAAATTCTCAGAAGAAAGGGAATGTCTCAAGAGGGAGAAAGCCTACGGTCCTCGAGTTCTTTCTTCACCTAATTTAACATTAT
This sequence comes from Saccostrea glomerata, assembly GCA_003671525.1. NCBI lineage: Eukaryota > Metazoa > Mollusca > Bivalvia > Ostreida > Ostreidae > Saccostrea > Saccostrea glomerata. The sequence goes on along the minus strand of PRKT01000105.1, from coordinate 1,069,757 downwards.
TACCTGTCCTTAAGATGAAATAAATAATGTTCAGTACGTTAAACAAGTGCGAAATACCTTGGTATTTTCTTCAAAAGCATTGTTATCGTCAACGTGGCAAAGTTGTAAAGAGATGACCGTTTGATTCTGAAAGGGGGGTCAGATTAGTTATTTCCTGGGTAATCGAGGACATATTTAGTTTCTTCTTTATGGAGTGGAAAAAAGTCGGAAAAGATTTTTAGTAAAAAAGTACATTTTTGTCATTTTATGAACATTAAAATTTTTATTTATGATGTACCCTTTTGTTGCATTCATTTAATTGGATATTTTTCATCACGTGTACTCGCTGATCTATTAGAATAAAAATGAATTCTGACACAAAAAATTATTCATTTTTATTTTTACAAGTACTGCAAAAGATTTTCTTTAAAATAGTAAAAAGTGTCTTTTTCTTACTGATAACAGCTCTCACAGCACATTCAAAAATGTCATTGGTTTGGCTAATGTCCGACTTTGAAATTTCAAAGAAACCCTTGGCACCTATAGAATCGGCTAATGTTCTTCCCTCGGTAGAAGACACAACCTGAATGCACCTTTGAATTGACTTGTCACTACGAAGATCAGTGTGGGTAGCAGTCAACACTATCGGTATACTTTTTCCAACATTTTTTCTAATTTCTGGTATCCAGAATGACTTTATTCGATCAAATGACGGTCTGTCTATAACACTGTAGCATAGGATGATCACTTTACTTTTGCAGTAGGATGCTGTACAGAGTTTTGAATATTCATGCTGAAAAATCAAAATAATAATACATCAAATCAATTGATGATAAACTGTCAAAAACTGAATAAAATGAAGCATTGATGTTTTCTTTTCTTTTTATTATTTTTTTTTAATTCAACTTGTGTACATTTGTAAAATAAGAAAGGTAAATACCTGTCCAGCTGTATCCACTAGATTAACCTTATGATGCTTGTGTCCGAGAACAACAAAGCCTAAAAGCAAAATAAGAAAAACATTTATAAGACGAAACCTATTTGACAACAATCGTAAGGATTCTTTGAAAAGGAATTGAACATTTGACCTTATATTAACACATACCTTTGATATTTTCGTAAATTGTTGGGGAGTATATTGCTGGTGGCTTACACGTGACATACGATTTTAGCAATGTTGTCTTTCCCACCATTGTTTCACCTACGATGCTACATTTAATGCGGCTTCTCATGTTTGAAGATATTTGAAAATTATCGCAAGCATTCTCTTATATACATAAGCAAATTAATAAAGACATTCAGAAGCAACTGAGTTGGTTGACTCGCTAATTGATAATGAAATGTCTATATAGTAATCTGACCAATTAGAACTCTGGATTTTTGTTTATATTGGATATACAAGGCATTTGAAGAATACAACCGATTTAAAGAAATGCAATGATAGTATGATTTGTTACAAATATTATCTCACTCAATATAAAACCTATCTTCGTTCTTGTTTCTTTATACATTGTTTAATGTCTTTCTGGAGAATCTTTTATTCATATGGAGACGCCACCACTTTCCGGTGAAGAGCTGCAAAATTTGTACTGTACTCGGCAGCTAGGGCCATTGAGCACTCAGAGATCTTATTCGTGCAAGCAACTTCTGCGACACTGGACCTCGGTTTTTACGGTCTCATCCGAAGAGTCGATCTCCACGTCGCACAGTGGGATTCGAAACCGCGACGTAAGGATCAACTCCTTACTTCGCGACTCTAGAGCAGAAGCTCACGCGGGCGACAAATGAAACAAGCAAATTCAAGGATTTGTGGTCCCCCGCTTTCGGTGTCTTTGTGGATGAGATGTCATTTTTTATGACATATTGTGTGTAATATGAACACCCTATCATATGTCATTTATTTACAAATCCTCACTGAACTCCAAGGTCAAGGTCAAAGGGTTTAAGTTCTTGGTATCCAATGAAAAGTCTTCTCACAAGGAAAACATATGTGAAGTATGAAAAGACCTTGCCCTTACCATTCAAAAGTTATCGTCAAGGTTACAGTTTTGTCATAAGTATGAAAAATCGACAAGGTCAAAAGGTCAAGGTTGTTGATATCAAATGAAAGGTCTTGCCACAAAAAATACATATATGAAATATGAAAGTCCTAATAGCTACCGTTCAAAAGTTGTTGCCAATGTCAAAGTTTTTGAAAAGTAAGTCAAACTCCAAGGTCAAGGTCAAGCATAAAAGTTTTTGGTATCCAATAAAAGGTCTTCTCACAAAAATTACATATATGAAGTATGAAAGCCCTAGCCCTAACTGTTCAAAAGTTATGGTCAAGGTTAAAGTTTTATCATAAGCACGAAATTTTAAAGGTCAATGTCAAAAGATCAAAGTTGGTGGTATCCAATGAAAGGTCTTGGCACAAAGAATATATATGTGAAATATGAAAGTCCTAATTTCTACCATTCAAAAGTTATGGCCAAAGTAAAAAATTGGAATTTTTGTTTAAAAGTGGGTGAAACTCCAAGGTCAAGTTCAAAAGGTCAAATTTGGTTATACCCAAAGAAAGGTCTTATCACAAGGAATACACGTGTGAAATATGAAAGTTATAGCTCCACTTAATCAAAAGTTATGGGCAAGGGTAAAGTTTTTGTGACGGACGGACAGATGGACAGACTGACAAACAGACGAATGAGATTTAATGTCCCCTCGCTTTCGCGAAAGCGTGGGACAAATACAGGAGCAGAACGTCCAAAGCCTACGTTAAGACAAATATTAAATAAATCGTTCAGTTGAGTTTATGATTGGAATTGTGAAATGTATTAACTTTGTTATTTTTTGGAAACAATAGTATTTGTGATTAAATGTGCAACTCGGTAACTAAAAGATATAAAATACAGTGCCGACTTTATGCTTACATGAATTTTATTATAAGCAAAGTTTCATGGACAAATTTCCAAACGCTAAGAGCTACGTTTTGATCAGTGTTGCGCTAAACAGCTGATTTTTTTTCTAGATTCTTTTACTCCAGAGGAAACGCTCCATATGAGTGAAAAATTCTCGAGAGGGAAGTTACAATATTCAATCAATCGAGAGGAAACTCTTATTTATGAAGATATTCATAGACATTTTCAGGCATTTTTTGAAAAATATTGATCATGCTGTGTTATAATTTGTAACTATATAGTCTCAGTAATGATTGAATGAATGTTCATCAAACATTCCTTATTTGGGAAATAAAAAAAATAAAAGGTGTGCTTGAACGGAATATGATTTTAAATACACCCTCCCGAAAATAAAGCCTTTTTACAGGAAATATTGATTGTTATTTCACATATATATGACAAAACATTCTGTGTTTCCAAGGGAAGAGAGCATATGTACACACGAGACCCCCCCCCCCCCCCCCCCCCTCAGTAAAAATGGTCTTTAATGACCAGTTTGTAATGAAAGAGAAAATATTAAATATGGATATTTATTATTTGAATTTTACTTAATTTTAAAATAAGGAAAGATTTTAGGATAATATGAAATTAGCTATTTCTGTGCATATTTTAATTGTGCTGATGTTTTAAAGCCTGATTTTAATGAATAAAAAACTCTGCACAAACCTCATGAAAAGAGTTTTAAAATTAGAATTTTATATATTAATCAATTTTTTACGAACTTTTTTTTAACAAGAGGCCCACGGGCCTTATAGGTCACCTGAGTATCATCTTACGACTTTCCAACAATTGAATTCGGATCGTGTTTTATACCAGAGGCCATGAAATTCAAATTAACAATTTTGAAAGAGGCACCATTGCTTATCATTTCTACGTTAAAACCAGCTGTGCACCCCATCCCATACCACTGACCCTGGGGCCATATATTTCAAAATTTTATCAAATTTCATTTCATCATAAATTATTGATTAATACCAAGAAGAAGATTAAGCATTAATCTAATTTCAGACTATGTACCCCCTCCAAGTATTCCTGACCCAGGGGTCCTGAAATTGTCCAATTTCGAAGAGGCAGCTTTCTTGGTCATAAATATGTACTAAGATCATTGACATAATACCCAGGAAGAAAGGAAAAGAATTTTCAAAGAATTCATGCATTTTCACTATGTAATCATTAGAGCCCAACCCTAACCCTAGAACCCTTGACCCAGGGGCCATGAAATTCACAAATCTGGAAGAGACATCCTTCCTCATTATAACAATGTACACAATTTATTGGTTTAATACCAAAGAGCAGAGAAGAATTTCAAAGAAATAATGCATTTTCACTTAATCAATAGAGCCCCACCCCAACACCAGAAACCCTGACTCAGTATCCATGAAATTCATAATTTTGGAAGAGGCAGCCTTATTCATCATAACTATGTACTTGGTGAGTTTATTTAATACTCAGGAGCAGAGACCATGAGATTGAAAAAGTTTGTTTCTCTTCAGCCATAGATGCTTAATGCTAAATTTGGTTGAAATCGGTTGAGTGATTGCAGAGAAGAAGCTAAAAATGTTCAAAAGTTAAAACACGATAAACAACGCACGGCGCACTACCGCCTGATGAAAGCAGATAGCAATAGGTCACGTGACCTAATAAAAATATGTAGTGGTCAAAATACCATTTATGGTGAATAAAAGTTGGGATAAAATGTAGGCGGGAATGGAGAGTTGGCGTGTTAAGTTCTTTGCTTATATTAGCACTTAATTACTACACCATTTTATCTGGATTAAATATATGATTTTTATTCAGTTATTAAAACATTTTTGTAACATTTTTGTAAAATTTAAAAAATCTTGAAGTAAAACATTCGAGGAATGTTCATTTCATCGTGGCATCTTAGAAATTAATAAATATTTATACACCTATATGTTCAAGCAAATGTTTTATACTTGTTTTATTGAAATTATACTGAAACGCAAAAGAAACGCAACAAGCAGTAATCTACAAATGTTTGATTTTTTTATCTAATGATTTTTCAAAAATGAATCCAGTAAGGTTTAACTAACTTTTCAAAACATGAGCAATTTGATAAAATGTTAAACGATTTTCTTTTAACTTTGAAAAGTACCCTATGACTGTTAAATCACCCCCCCCCCCCCCCCCCCCCCCCTCCCAGACATTTAATTAAAGCGTGCAAGACTGCCCTACACAATAACTGCAGCTTAATTTCTTCGATGCAATAGGTTCATCAATATAGAGATCTTAACAAAGGAAATATTCATATTGATCACCAAAATCATAAGTGTAATTGATCTGCTGAGGTAAGGATTTAAATGATTGCATTGAGATTGATGTTTTCAATCCATTTTAGATTCCAAGGACTATTGAATTAACCATTTTTGTTTCTCTTCAGTCATGGATTTTTTGTGTCACACTTGATATAAAAAATGGTTCAGCGGTTCCATGATAGAAGCTGAAAATGTAATGTGTTCATGGACAAAACAAATAGGTCAACTATGCGACTGTTTCTTTGCAGTTCAACCATCCTCGTGTACAGGTAAATCGACTTTTTCTTTGCAGTTCAAACATCCTCGTGTACAGGTAAATGGGCAGTTACTTTTTTAAGTTAATAAAAGTAGGTCAATTTTGAAATAGGTTTCGGCAAATTTCAGGATGCATGCGTTGTGAACTTGTGTTGCAATATAAAGGCCGGTATACACGGTCAGATTTGTATTATAAGATTTGTATTATAATACAAAATCTTACTGTGTATACACTCTTAATACAGTGTATCATACGATTTTTCGAATCTTATAAAACTGTATTAAGAATAGAGCAATGCTCTATTTCTTAATACAAGTCTTAACTTACCTATCACCCTCAACCAATGAAATGTAATGACACTAGGGGTCATCCTATTTTTATCATTACTAAAAAAGCAAATGGTAAATAATAATGGTCGTCTTTACAAGTAAAGACATCGAAACACCCGTGGCTTAATGGGATAGGGAAGAGGACTTGTGGAATGCATCATGCAGTGCATAGTACGATGATAGACACTGCTATCAGAGCCTCATCCTCCATTTTTTTTTTACTTTGACAGAGGGAGAAATACGGTTGGGAAAACACGTTGTTTATTTACAATCTTATGAGAAATGTATTAGCGTGGATACAGGAAAGTATTATGATACAAAATTATTACAAGTAGAGCTTTTTAAAAAAACTTCCCGTCTTTAGCAACAATCTTAAACAGTAAACTGATCTACACCTAAATTCAGAATAGTTAACTTTTTTTCGGATTCCGAGTCATGTCGGCATAGACCTTACTAAATGATAACTTTAAACGAAAACATACCTAAAGAAATCGATTTATAAGTATTTCACTGTCAAATTTGTCATATTCTATGCGAGATCTTTTAATACCACTAATTTTGTTAGTAGAAAAGAAGAGATTCGTATGCCCGTGTTTGAAACTAAATGAATCTAAGGACAATCTTTAGTTTCTCTGAATAGATTTCCCAAACACATTGTCTGAAATTGCGAAATCATGGATTCTTCAGAATAGCGAGTCATTAAAAAAAATGAATGAGAATTGGATTAACTTTTTACACACATATTGGAGGCTGAGTATGTTTGAATATCTAATATTGTAAACATGAAAGGGATTCCTGGAACTCGGTCCTTTATTCTTGTTAATGTCTTTCAGTACATCTACAAAAATTATCGCCTTAGTAAAGCGAACTTTAATGTCAACTGAGTGTTTATGTCAACTGAGTGTGATTTCGTGCATGTATGAATGCTTAACCCATTTTCGATAGAGAAGATGCAAACTGCTAAAAATCTATTAGTTATAAAATAATTGCGGACGTAATATTTTGTATGAATGTGAAAATAATGACCCAGAGAAGAAATTCAATGAAAAACTAAGTACACGTATGCAAAAATTCTATGAAAGAAATTCACCACTCGCTACACCAAGCCATTATTCGGAAACAGACACATATTATCTTACACAAAAAGATACGTCATTACGTTTATCCAAGTTCAAGTTCATTTATTCTCTCAAAACCTTTTGAAATACATGGTAAATGTATAAATTCTTTGACAGTTTCAAGACTCTTGTTATTATAGTAAAATACTCTTGTTGAAGGAACCTTTTGAAAAAATTAATATTATGGTTTTCTCAATGTTTACTTGTAATTTCCACTCTGAGCAGTAGCTTTCAAATTCATTCAAAGCATTTTGTAGATCATAGGAGTTTTTGCTAAAATGACAGTATCATCGGCATATGAAAGTATAAGAAGTTTCAAGTACACACATAAATCATTTATTGAAGTAGTAGGACTTTGTAAACCAATTATATTTCTATCAATAAGATAATTCTCTAGGTCATTAATGAGGAAAATAAAAAAGGAGATAAGTTTTCCCCCTGTCGGACTCCGACATTACAAAAGAAAAAAATCGCTTGTTGTGCCGTTCATCTTTATAAGTGATTTAATTCCCTGATACATATTTGTAATATACGTGAAGCATTTGCCTTTAATCCGAAATCAGAGATCCATGTTCGTTTGTAATACAAGCAGGATCTCGATAATCGTGCATATTTTAGCACCTCTATGTTGTTTTGTATTAAATCAAAGGTATCTTATAATCAACAAAACACCTCTTGTTTATTTTCGTCGTCCGTTTGGCGAAGGAAGTTGTTGTTATCCTTGACACGGGGTACCATACGGGGTCCAATCCGACGGACTTAAAAAAACTGTTAAAAATAAAATGATCTGAATATTCCTCATAAAAATTGCTCTTATCATTTTTAAATTTTATTGTACAGTAAAATTCTGTGCCATGTAAATATTGTAAATATAGAAAGAGCTGAATTAATTATAATGAAAAGCTGCTGAATTCTTTGATGTAAATTATTGACAAGCAAGTTGATAAAACAAGAATATCAACAGTCTCGTTTAAAGTCATCATTTTGTAAATTCTATGGTCGATAAAATAACTTTGTGAATGTCAGCAAATACAATTTATCATTGAGACAAATGCTGACTGACGTTTTTCATACTAATTGTAAGTCCATTATTTATACATTGAATTGACGACGAATTTTTCCGTTATTTCCCGACCAAGTCAAGGAACACACGGCGGGCGTGACAGGTCAGCAGGGGATGCTCATTCCTCCATGGCACCTTATCCCACCTCTAATGTTTCGGAGGTCCGTGTTTGCTCTTCTCCTATTTTGTATGATTTTATGGGCTTAGATATTGAATACTTGTCGTTATCTCCAAATCGATCAACATATCCTTCTTTGATGAAAAGACACAATGACCAATTACTTGTTCTGTAATAAACACAGACTGGTGTTAATTGTAAAACAATAAACACAGGAAACTGTGTATTTGAAAGATCTCCATAGGTCTTTGTGGGATAATAGTGTTAATTGTAAAACATCAAAAACACAGGAAACTGTGTGTATTTGAAAGATCTTCATAGATTTTTGTGGGATATCGATATCTTTTTTTTTCAGGGAATGCGTTAAAACTATGAAATCTTCGAGGGCAGGTGTACACCCTTATATGGTTTTTTCCTTTATACGAGATATGACTAATCGCTTATAAATGATGTTTTCCCACCTCCACTAGCACGTGCTGTGGTTGTTGCTTCTTTAACACCAGCACAACTTAATATTTGATTGGCGATAACTGTCCGGTGTATGCATAATGAAAGGCGGAAGAAGTGCATGCATTAATATAAATGGTTAGCATTTATTATCTGGCGATAACTGTCCGGTGTATGTATAATGAAAGGTGGAGGAAGTGCATACATTAATATAAATGGTTAGCATTTATTATCTCCCACTAGCTGCAGAACTGTAGCTCTCCGGGAAAATTATATGAGAGACCAAAGAGCTACAGTGCCACTCATTGAAAAAAACTAAAAATTGCGCTTGCTTCTGAATTAATTATATCAAGTTCTTGTCTCGATTCCAAAAAACCAAATTTAAAACAATTCCTTGCTCCTCTATCAAGGCTCTATTAGTTGACATTAGCACGAGCGCATTGGACCGAATTGTCTTGCAAACCAAACTGGTAGTATGAATAGACGAAATTTTCGATGATCTTAATTTATTACTCCTCACTAAGATATTGACAGTGGTGAAGGAAAACTTCAAGAGTACTTTGCAGCAATATATTCAAGGAGTGGTGTGAATCAGATGTGGATGCTCAAAAATTCCAAAGAACTTTTGGACAATTTGAAATCACAAGATTTTACCAGAATCAACAGCTTAAAAACTTACGACTATTCAACTTTATACACAACCATTCCCCACGATAAATTAAAGTCCAGGCTTTATGATATCATTGACAGCCGCTTTTTTTTTTTAAAAATTGAACACGTTAATCAACTTACCTGGTCATTGGTCATTTGCAAAATTATTTTGTTAAAACACATTCTGATTGCACTAACAAGTACTCTGAAGTTGTGTTCAAAAAGATGCTTGAGTTTCTGATTGACAGTATCTGTGTTGTTTTTGGAGACCAGGTCTCCCAACAATCTATTGGAATTCCCATGGGTACCAATTTCGCTCCGTTATTAGCAGACCTAGTTTTGTATTTACTAGTATATGAAGCAGAATTTGGGCAAAATCTTGCGTGACAAGAAGAAAACACTTGCTGTTGCCTTCAACTCGACATTTAGAAATATCGACGACGTATTGTCAATTAAAAATGGTAAGTTCCATTCCTACGTCGATACGATATATCCTAGTGAGCTTGAGTTAAAAGATACCACAGAGTCTGACACATCTGTTTCATACCTGGATATTTTACTTGAAAAAGACGTTAATGGTAATCAAACAACTAAGCTATATGATAAACGTTATGACTTTAACTTTTCTATCGTCAAATTCCCTTAGCACTGAAGCTCTCCGGTCTGTCAATTAATGTACATTTTTTTCGGCGAGCTACTGTGACAGATCTGCAGCTTATCTCCCGCACAATTGCAATTATATAAAGTTTTATTTAGTATTTCATGATTAATTATTAAAATTGTGTATTTTGAAGCTGACCTCATAGATATGTATACACATGTAACCCTTCGATTTTGTTACTCTCGATTTCACACTTGAAACCCGTGACCGATATTTAGTATCTCTTTCGTGTTTTTGTACATAAGTAAATTTTCTGTTATTTAATAATATACTGACACGCAAAAGAAACGCAACGAGCAGTAATCTACAAATGTTTGAATTTTTTATCTAATGATTTTTAAACAAGAATACAGTAAGGCTAAAATCACTTTTCAGAACATCAGAGATTTGATAAAAATGTTAAATGTTCATCTCTTAACTTTACTAAGTAACATATGACTTTTAAAACACCCCCTCCCAGCCACTCAATTACAACGTGCAAGACTGTCCTAAACAACATTAGCAGCTTAATTTCCACGATACAACAGGTTAATCAATATCGAGATCTGAGCGAAGGAATTATTCTTTGCCATTTTTAAATGCCTGTTTTTCAGATGATTAGGTCGAATTTTCTCTTAGCGCATTGTAGTAACCCTTGGACTTCCGGTCCAAAGACTTTCATTTATGAATATAATACGTAAGACCCCGTTGAGACGTATTGTAGTGTATTTTTGCATCATCATCTCTCCATCCTTTACTTTGAGATTTTCCAGCTAGAGCAATGGAAATGCGCACTGAAGCCATTTTCAAGAAGCTTTAGGATCGTTACGGGAAACGATAGAAGATTTTATTTTTTGAAAAAATTTGCTGCATTACTTAAGATGAACAGTACAAACCCTTAAAACTCCTTAATATTGCCAACTGTTTAGTGAAACATGCAATTTTCGATTTCTGTTATGCAGACTCAAACTTGACTTCCGGTTATGGTATGAAAATCGTTCAACCGTTGAATTACAGATATTTACCAATTTAAAGATATCCTTAATTTTAAGATTTAAAATTTTTTAAATTTATATAATTATTTTACCCTAAAGTAGGGCGTTTCTTTTGCGTGTCAGTATACATTGACATGTTTTTTTTTAGCTCTACTGGTCAGAGACCAGAAGAGCTTATGCGATAGTAAGGTGTCCGTCGTAGGTCCGTCTGTCTGTCTGTCTGTAAACGATTTTTCAAAACGCTACTCCTCCTACGGTTTTATTCTGATTTTAATACAACTAAGCACACAAGTAGACTACACTCAGTTACATAAAATAGTGCATCGGATTTTGATTTCGATGAACGGTGTTTCCATGGTTACTAAAAATAGAATTTTCTGTGAAATTCCTCTTAAATGCTACTCCTCCTACAGTTTTGATCTGATTTCAATATAACTTGGCATACAAGTAGACTTCACTCAGATACATAAAATAATGCATCGGATTTTGATTTCGATGAACGGTGTTTCCATGGTTACTAAAAACAGAAATTTCTGTGAAATTCCTCTTAAATGCTACTCCTCCTACAGTTTTGATCTGATTTCAATATAACTTGGCATACAAGTAGACTACACTAAGATACACAAAATAGTGCATCGGATTTTGATTTCGAAGAACGGTGTTGCCATGGTTACTAAAAATAGAATTTTCTGTGAAATTCCTCTAAAATGCTAGTCCTTCTACTGTTTTGGTCTGATGGCAAAGGCTTCTTTTCTCATCCTTTGTTGTAAGTATAAACCAATAGAGCTAGTCTCGACAGAGACTTCTGGTTTATGTTTCTTTTCTCCTGACTCGCAAAAAGTGTCTAAAATTTTAAAATTTCATCGAGTAACAAGCGAATGGAAGACGTTTTCCCAGTGTTTCACCTCTACAGTGAAATAATTTGAACTGTTAGGAGGTCTGCGATTTATATAGGTTTTGTATGGATGGTGACGATGAAAGAAAAATATTGTGGGCAATGCTTTTGCTAGTAGTATTCACTACTATTTTCTAAAGTGTGAAAAGGTCAATTTTAAAATTCAGAATTCAAAGGTTAATATTGGGTATGTCCTCATTGCGCACTTACAGCAACTGATATAATTTAAGTAGAATACCTGGTATTGAAAGGATATATATATAGCCTTAGAATGGTATACAGACTTAATTATCTCTATCAACATGCTTGCCTTAGCTAATTGATGGCGTCTAGAATGGTATACAGAAAAAAACCTTTCCAAAATTTGCCAAAATGGGTATTTCCCGAGCATGATGACTATTATGTGACCATATTCTGTTGGCCACATAAAAATCTCGGCATACCCTTGCAGCATGTTCTTTTCATTGGAGAATTATTGTTACAACCCGTCTTTACAAACTTAGGTAAAATATATGGAGATAACAACAAGTATTCAAGCTCAAAAGTACATAAAAAATGCAAAAAAGGAGCAGAGCAAACATGGACCCCTGACACATCAGAGGTGGGTTCAGGTGCGATGGAGGAGTGAGCATTCCCTGCCGACTGGTTACATCCGCTGTCTGCTCCTAATCGTGATCGGGAAATAACGGGAAAACCGCTGTCAATTTAGTGTGTAAATAAAGGACTAACAATTAGTATGAAAAACTTAAAGTCAGCATTTGATTCAATGATAAATTTATTTGCTGACAAGGTAAATGTATCGACGATAAGAATTACGACCTTAACAGGGATTGCCGATATTCCTGTTTCATCAACTTGTTTGTCAAAAATTTAACTTGATTTAGAAATTGTACATTTCTACTGCATGCTTTTGCGTATCGAATCAACCACAGGTATCTGAAGTAAAATCCGGAAAAAGACATTTCCCAATCTCATTTAAAAACATAAGGAATGGCAGATAAGATCTGGGTTTGTTAAGAAATATTTCGCGACAAATTCAGTATTTGGAGTGTATTTTTTAAGTTTAAAAAATCCAATCTGCTTGACAACGGGCCGTGCATGACCCTTTCTCCACCTTAGCAACTCATCCTGGACTCCGTGCCATTTGCAGTGATTATTTGACGACTTTAGCAGCATGTTCAAATAAAATAAATAATTGTTTAACGAAATTTGATTCAGTTATTTTAAATATGTTAAAGAGATTTTGGCTTAAAATTTGCTCTTGAGTACATCTTGACCTTTGTCTTTAACAGGAGGAATATAAAACAAATTATAAGAATTAAATATAAAATGTTTATATTGAAAAGTATATTGCAAATATATAATAAAAAAAAAAGTTTCTTTCAACAATTTACTTTTTTCAATGAATTTGACAATTCCACTAGAATTGTAGTGGTCATTGTTGATATGCATACTCCACTTATTACGTTCTTTCAACTGACACCAATGTCAATGACCTTGTGACCCTTACTGTGACATGCAGGCTTAAAGTAGCTTTTAACAATTTTGTTGCTGCCGTGCGCATGGTGTTGAACAAATGCATCTTGTTTCATTTTATTTAAGTGATAATTTTTGCATTGTTTAAGGAATTGTTTAATTATATGTTTTACAAAAATTGTATCGTTAAGCACTAGAAATGTTATTTAATCATATCATGTTCCGCCAGACACGTCTGTCGTGTTACGGTATATGTCTGTCATTATAAACATTAATAAAATATTTATTTTTTTACTTAATTATCTATTACTTTAAAACATTTTTGTCCTTTTAGGAATTTGAACTTCAAATACACATAAAGAAATTCAAAACTAAAGAAAATACGTGTTTGTAGAATTCTTTATTTGTCCTCTCAGATGCAACTCAAGAGCAAATTTAGAGCCACTTAAAAAGCTATCAAATTTGTTTCTTACTTCTATGACGATTTGCACCCGGGGCAGATAATTTAGTTTTAACAAGGCGCCAAATTAAAATCATTGATTAGTGGTAAACTACTGATTACTGCTGAATATTACTGATTAGTTGAAATGCATTATTTTGTTCCCTTACTCTACCAGTGGGTATTATTAAGTAACCAAAGTAAGCATGCTAAGTGTATAGTTGACTGTTCTGATGAGCAATGGTACCTCTTTAAAATTGTGAATGTCATGGCCTCTGGTATAAATTAGGAAAGTTATATTACATGATACTTAGGTGACCTATTAGGCCCATGGGCCTCTTGTTCTTTCTTTTCTTCTTCAATTACGTCAAAAATTTACTGCGGAATTTCTTCCATATTTTTTATGATAAAATCTTCCGACGCCTGTGAATCAACTGAGAGAGAAAAAACCTGTAGATAGGTGATGAATGTATCTTATATTGCTGCATATGTAAGGGACGAGTGAAAAGTTAAAGTAATCGAGTTTATCAAAGAGTTTGGTTGTTAGATTACCATTAGCGTATTTGCAAGTAAAATATCCAAATATGAATCATATATGTATATTTTTCTTCATTTTTGGCACTATGCCACTCTAGCCCATTCATTTTCAGTTTGAAACATGTTTCGTCGATGGTTTAACAGTTTTCCCGGAAGTCTTGTTACCACCTGAAGACTTCTGCTTCATGGGCTGCAATTAACGCTTCCTGATACCATGCATTTCCGTTATAGCTGTGATCTTATGGATACGCGACTTTAAAAATGGGTAGCAATGTCATTCCTTATATGCCCTTTCATCTTTAAGAGTCAAGATTTGTTCAAACTCGCACCGACGTTGCGCACGGTGTTGGTGTCAAAAAGTTAAAAATTACTATTGCGGCGGCATTTGCGCTATTTTCATAATTTTAAAACAATTCACTATATGAAAACAATATATCAATCGTTCGGTAATTGTATACTTAATACATTTTAGCACAAAAATTGATAAAAAAAATTCCATTTGTCAAAGATATTAATTTGACTATTCCGTCAATTACGTGAAAAACGCATGTAGATCGGTAACAGGGGCGTCGCACACGCAAACACAAAATGTTTATAACTTCCTTAAAATAAATAATACAAACATAAGATTTGGCAGAAAAATTCAAAATATGATGAAAATGATGCAAATTATTAAAATTGTAATGTCATTCAATCCGTATGCTCTGAACGCGTCGCTCAAAATCCAAGACAGAGGTGTAGACAAGCGTTAATCGACGAAATATGAGATACGCATAAAAAGTCTCCGGTTACTTAGAATGATAATTACATGAGCTAAATTTATTTTTAGATTACATCTCAATAATCACTTTTCTGTGTTAAGAACTATATTTTATAAAAGACTGATATTTTGGGTTGATATGTATGTTGGATTTCTGATATTAAGCCGATTTGTTGTGGGGGTGTTGAATGAGATGGCGTGTCACAAAGTTTAGAGTTTCAATGTCACGAAGTCTTTAAGATTCGTAAAATGGTAAATTTTGTAATGCTGGGTGAAAAATTAATGTTGAAAATTATTTTAAATACTGCAAATTGTTGCCATGTTATTAAGGAAAAGATCTCTCGACAGAAATTTAACTTGCTGTGTCTTAAATTTTAATAATAATTGCTGTTTCACATACATGTACTACATGTAGCTATATGTCACAGTTGAATTTGACGTCAAAAACGTCACATTTAAATGCTAAACTCCAGAAATTACCTTCATTTTAAGAGTTCAAGAGAGCACCAAACGACATTTAATACAAAATGTGCAAAATCAAAACTTTATTTAGATATGAAACTGAATTGATTCTATAAAGCAGTGTTTGTTTTAAAGGCTTTTTACAAAGTCAACATAAATGTGACACATTGTCCAAAAGTAATAGATATAACTATAATTGTATAAATGTGGTAACATAAATCATAGGTATAGTCATTAAAAATAAACATATTGAAAATTAGAAGATTTTTATGAAATGTGCATTTTTTCAAAAAGTTATTAGTATATTCCAAAATGATTTTCAATGGAATGGTGACAAAATCATAATAGAATATAAATGTCACACACGTAAAAAATTGGCGTTTTGACGTTCAATGCATAAAACGTCATCTAAAGCGTCAAAAGATATTTTTCTCAAATAAACTAACTCTTATTTCTGATGAGCCTGATATGGATACAAGAAAATTGATGAATTTTAAGAATAACTAAAGGTTTTGAAAGTTGTATTTATATATATAAAAGTAAAACATGTGCAGTGTACATACTGTAGTACACTGTATATAAGTATATAATTATATATCATTGTACCATTCAGAGTTCGAATTAAGACACGAGAAAAAAAATCACACAAACCAAAATTTATGTAATGATATGATTTCAAATTTGAATAACCTGACATTAAAGTGTGTCAACTCTATTTGATGCTGTTATAAACTGTTCTACATGGCGAATGTACATTGAGTAGTCCGATATTGGATAAAGGTAAGGGCTTGTCGGAAGTTGTGATGTAGATTTTAAAAGTAACAGATTTTCACTACAGTTAGTTCTTTTTGTCATTTACCTGGTAGCATCGTATGAAATAAAAAATGTATATTTTATTATGTTTTAAACAAAAAATAGGTGTATAAATTAATCACATTTACAGATGAATTGCCGACATTTGGAAACAGGGTAAGGCGAATTAATAAATTAATTCAGTGCTAAATCAGCAACATAGTTACAATCGTATAAGGGTCATTTTCAAAAAATGTCCAAATTCCTGTTATACATGCTTTTTTGCAAATATTGCAATAAAATTAAAAAAAAAAATTCTTTGATGAATATAATAGCATCTATTAATTAAAGAATAGATGCCTTTATTTTATGAGGAAAACTTTGTTGCTGCTATTTGAGTTGGGTTAGCTATAAATTAGATCGGGTTCGGGATATCTCAAATTCCCCCTCTTTGCCCTGGATCCTAAGAACGAAAGGTATACGATTTTTGTAGCAGACAGAATTTTCAAAAAATATGCTTTCAATCACGATTGCTTCTTAAATAAATTCATAAAATAGTATAGACAAATATCGGATTTGATGATTAGATGCATGGATGGATCATTCTTTTTTGAAAAAATGCGAGATTGGCTAGGATTGAAATTTTCTTTGTCAGCATACATGTGGCATAAGTTGTGTTAAAACTTGTTAACCCTTTAGTTTACGAGCAAAAAATATATCAGATTGAGGAATATTTTGTAATTATGCATTAAATATATCTATATATAAATCGGGCATTATCAATGGGGGGGGGGGGGTAATACAGTACTCATATGAACAAAACATTATAGTCAGGGTTTATCATTTTTCAAAGCATTTATTCAATTGAACATTCTCACATCTCAATTGATGCAATACGTAATATCGTGAATACCAATGGTGCTCTAACTTACTACCGCTCTTTTGTGGGGGAGTTCTAAATTTCTGGGGGCACATGGCATGACATTGTTTTAGTAGTGTCAATCGAATGATTCTAACAATTTAATGAAGAAAGCACTATGTTTTGCCAGATATTGAATTCCAAATAATAGATGGTCAAATAAGGAAAGTTTAGAATATTTTATCTGCTTTAAAATGTGACGATTTTCAATGAAAATTTCATGGGAAGAGTCCGCTTAGTTAAAAATATCGTTAATAATGTAATACTTTAGGATTAGGATCCTCTCAAAACATTATTAGGCTAGTTAGGCAATTGTTTAGCAAGGTATTCCGCCAGGATCGATCTTGCATTGCATCCAATAGCACTTTGCCCCCACCTAAAAGACATTTCCTACCTCCATCGAGAAAGAATTCCGCTAAGTAAAGTAATCGCGATATCAAGTATGTGGGGATCTTTTAAATGTACTTTGCAATAGGAAAACAAAAATCAAACAAACTAAAATCCTCAAAAGCAAAATTATACCTTTTCCAGATCTGAGGATTAACAGTGAAACTTCATATGTTGTAAGGGTAATTTTCAGAATAAATCAGGCTATAAGTTATTTTCATTTGGCTAAATTTATGCCCCCTATATCATGTAAATTAAACAAAACAATCAACCAAGAACAGCCAATGCTTTATTCAAACTTCAAACTGATGTACTCTTGAAATTAAATTCAGAGATTCTCAAGTGTGAAATATTGCCCCATGGTTCCTTTTGCAATTACATAAATTTTATCAAATTCGTTGGCAATCAAAGGTTGGCTTACTTACCCATTAGAGACATGCTAATTATTTTTTCTTATTTAATGAGTCGTACAATAAATTTGAAAATACAATCTGACACAAAGATATTTACTTCAGCATTTCAGGGATGGAGATTTGGATTGATGTACCTCTTGCTCATGCATTCTGCACTTCTAGGCTATAACCATTAGAAATAAAGGAATTGATAATTTTATTTACCTGTGGTTTGAGTACATAAAGGGTAGACTGGTGAATTAAGGAAAATGATCGACAAATTAATGCTCAATGCAAGTTAAAGAACATAATCTGCTGTATGCTATAACCAGTTGCTTAAATTATAGAAATTCTTATCTTTTAGCTTTGGTAAGTATTTAAAGTTATTAGCCCTAGGTATGCTGTGACCCGGAAAAATAGTAATTGATCATTAATCATGTAATATTAATTTTTCATTTTCAACTACTTACAAGGTCAATTAAATAAGGTTTTAGATAAAAAGGATATACTTTACAATTCACAAAATATAATGGAAAAAATATTCCAGCTTTTTACTTGTGTTAACTGAAAATTTTCACTGCTTTAAGCTTTAGGCATACCTGAATTTTATGTTCATCAGTGGATTACATTGTTTTAAGCTAGTATTTTTACTACAAATAATTGATATTCATAAAAACTATTCTTGATAAATTTATTTTATTGGTTAGACAATAAAGTTCATGGAATATTCACATCAGATGAGAATTCAAAACCATCAGG